>JBBPBT010000850.1:16813153-16845857 GCA_037974875.1 Cicer bijugum | reverse complement strand
TGTTCCATTATTTAATTTTTAATGAAAGATTATCAATATAATGACATAAATTCTAAAAAAAATACCTCTATCACATTAATTTATGTGCATATCATAATAACATTTACATCTCCAAACAAAATTTTATTTCAACTAATATGTGATTTTTTTTCTTTCTAAAATTATATAAAAAAAATACAAAACGATAAATCATCTTATGCTTGACACGCAATACACACTAATATTATTAATTGGTGTCTGTTAATGTAAGTTTTTTTTTGTAGTAATGTGTTTTTATACATGTTTTATTTTGTTTGTGAGTGTTAAAAAATAAGAAATCTATAATATAAAAAAGTTTAATTAATTCTATTTGCGTATAAATTTGCAATTCCGAACTATATGCGGATGTTCACATCCGTACTCAATACTTCATTTACATTCTGATATGTATATTTAGAAAGTATATACGTAATAATTTAAAGATATTAAAACAAAATAGAAATTATTTTGTGTTTGTTTATGTAATATTTGCATAAAAAAATCAAATATTTTTTATAAAAAACTATTTATAATAAATGATTTTTTTAAATAATTATTAAAAACCGCTCCTCGTCTGAAATTATTTTTATATTTGTTTCTTTCAAAAGTAATATTTTTTCTTCTAAATAAACACACGGACTCATAATCCCAAGCCCAAACCCACTTCATTTTTGAACAGTTACTTTAGTCACCATCACCTCCCTCAAATCAAAAACAACAAAAACCCAGTCGCTGCCGCCATTCTTTGCCCTTGTATAACTTTAGAGTAGTTCGCACTCAACTCAAATTCAACTCAACTCTACAACGCCATTCTTTTTTTTTGTTGCATTCTACTAATGGATAACGAACCCCTAATTCATCCCGAGAAACCTGTTGACAAGTTCCAGCTTCTTCCCGAATTCCTCAAGGTAGTCAACTAACTAACTCTTACTAACTAAGCAACCAACTCGTTCTCCACTATTCTTCATTATTTGATCGACGTTTTCAGCGATAATGAATTATATTCCGTTGAATTAGTTTTCAGTAACTGATTATTGTTACTGAATTCGGTTTTTCCAGTATCGAGGATTGGTGAAGCAACATTTGGATTCCTTTAACTATTTTGTTAACACTGATATCAAGAAAATTGTTCGTGCTAATAACCTTGTCAGATCGTCTAGGTATCCGCATATATATCTAAGGTATGGATTATGTGGCTTACAGTATGATACTTTTTTGTTATGTAATGTAATGCAATGTAATGTAATGTAATGAAATGACAGTGTTGTCTTAGTTTACACTGACGGAACATGTCCCCTATGCTCTTATTGATTTCCAAGTAATTTATTTTCCCATGCTTTTAGAAATTTGTTTTCTCAAGAGGAGGGGTGGTATGATATATGATGTTATACCAAAATATCTCTCATCTTTTGAAAAATATTATTATCAATTTTTCTTGATAAATAGTAAAAGTTTACATGTGTTGGGTTCTGGTAGGTTAGGATAGATCTTAAGGCTCACAAAACGTTAACATAGATACTTACAGATGACCCACCAAAGAGATCTTCCCGCCAGCAGCAAAAGTTGAACTCAAGTCCTTATGGGATATGAGGCAACTTTTTCCCAACACGCGTTCATTGAGTACAATCAATGTTAAATTTTAATAAAACATGTTTCTGAATTATCTGAGAGTAACATTCTTAGACATAGTATTCCCAAGAATGTCATTCATGGGAATGTGTATATATAATATATCTTGAAATTAATGCCGTGTGAAGTATTCTACAAGGGGTTTGGGAATGAAGAAATGGAGTCAAGTGTTTAGCTCACAAATCTCTCCTCTTATTTTTATAATCTGTTAATTTTGGTAAATCATGATAGTTAATCTGAAGCTGACTTTTTCAGTTGTTCTTTATTCTTGAGAGGCTGGCTCAAACCACTTTAAGTTGTTTTACTGATGTGCTAATGTACAACATGACCTATTCTGCAGGTTTTTGGATGTCAGAATTGGTAAACCGGAAAGAATGTATGATGGTTCTTCTGAGTATGTTAGTCCACAGACATGCCGATTATCTGACCAAACGTAGGAATCATTTCCCTTAGAAACATGATCTAATGTTTTTAATTGGATACTGCTGAGCTATTAATATAATTATAATAATGCTTAAAAGCATTCTCTTAATTTGCTTGTTAAGTTTTGTGATGTTTCAATTTCTTTTAGTTTACTTATACTAACTATCAGAAGTTGTAGTCAGACCAAATTCTCGGCCGACCCAATACTTATGAAGGCCTAAAGTGAATTCTAAAACACTAATTTGATAAAAAAAATATAGAGGCCTTTTTAATGTTAATAGTTATATTCTATTATAATTTTTATTTAAATTTCACCTTTCTTACTTTTTGCAATGCAAAATATTTTAGTTAAGCAGTCAATTGTTGTATCTTTTTATACTTGTGAGGCCTTTTATTGGTTGCAATTATAGATTTTTTTTTTAGGTCTAAACATACATGAAAAATTATTAGTTTTGGGAGGCCTAAAGCCCTTGCTTTACCAACTTGAGCCTTTGGCCAGCCCCGATTAAATGTTACACATTTTTGTTGTGCTTAATCTGTTATGAATTATGCTTCATTTTGTCTTATAAAAAGGTACGCGGCTCCGATAATAGTCAGTGTTGAGTACACTCAGGGAAGTCCTGATAACATTATAAAAATTCCAACGGTAATTGAACACTATTATTATTATTATTATTATTATTATTATTATTATTATTATTATTATTATTATTATTATTATTATTTGAATTTGACAAAGATTTGTTTTATTAACTACAACATTGTTTTTTTCCAGAGTCAAGTTATTGGAAGAATGCCTATAATGTTGCGGAGTTGTTGTTGTGTTTTGCATAATAGAGATGAAGCTGAGCTTGCAAAACTTGGTTCGCATGATACATTTGATTGTTTTGTTAATCTTTTGCATTTTTCATTCTTTTATAAAATTTTACCTTTAGTTTTTCTTTGATTAGGTGAGTGTCCACTTGATCCTGGAGGATATTTTGTAATTAAAGGGACCGAGAAGGTGATATTCTGATTCCAAAATACTTCTCGATTTTAGAGATGCTGCCTATTATTTTATCTGTTCAAGAGCTACTGACTTGGACCAAAAATTTATTCTGAGAGTTATTTGTTGAATGAATAAATAAATAGTGTCATAAATTATTGATGAATATCATTATAAGAATAAATTGATATGCATCTTTCATTGACTTGTCGAACTTGCGTGAGATCAGGCGTTTTACTAAAAAATCCTTGATAGTATATATATATATATATATATATATATATATATATATATATATATATATTTTCTTATCTCATCTAAGTATGGCTCCTTTTATCTTTCTATAGATAGTTTTTGATATATTTTATTTACAAAGAATCCCACAAATCTGTTTCAGGTGATTTTAATACAAGAACAACTTTCGAAGAATAGAATAATTATAGACACCGACAAGAAAAAAAAGTAAGTAAATTTTTCTGGTATGACGAGGGCTTATTCTTCATCTTTTCGTTATGAATATACATACTGGCATGTGTACTTGTACGATTTTGGTCCTCACCTTCCCATTTTATGATACTTGGTAAACAAGTACGAGTGCTCTTGATGATTTTCTTTTTCTCTCACCTCAGCTATTGTAGTGTTTTCAGAATAATCAGTAGGTTCATTTTTGTGGTATCTTCCTATTTACTTTGGTTGGCTCTGAACCTAATTGCCAGTGACAAAGTAATGAAATATATTGTCATGGATAAATTGTTTCATATCTTATATTCAATATAACAGAACTGAAAACAACGAAGAGAATCCTCCAGAACAAATAACAAAACGAAACAATGACGTACAAGGAGAAAAACAACAGCTGCCAGTTTTTTTCTTCCTTTTCTAGCCTTTCATCTGTGAATTGGGAAGCTTGAAATCCCTCTTCTGCATTTCTTTTCTTTTCAGTACTTGTCCAGTAAAATAATGTGATTGGTTCCTCTTCTTATTTCTTCACGATCTCATTTTGGCATATTTTTTCTTCTTTTCATTTTTATTTATTTCTGTCTTTTCTCTCGTTTTGGTTATAGTGTGATTGCTTATCACTCCCCTGTGCTCGTACTCGTCTTCTATCTCTGTGAACTTTAAGATAAGTGATGCGGAATAGATTAAGAATTTAAGATTAAGTGTGCTATTTTGATTTATTAATTATAATTGTGATGATATTTTTTTTGCGAATTTAGGATATTTACATGTTCCTTATTTGCAAAGGTTTTAGGTTCACTAAGAAATGCAGTTTAAGGAAATTTAAATGTTATTCTAATTGTGTCTTTAATTAGGATTGATCCGAATTTTAAAATTTATTTAGAATTTTTATTCAGGTTGAACCAAAAGACCACTTCACTCCTAAAGGGGTAATTTAGATTTACAATCTTGCTAAGAAGAGCACATTTGGGTTATGTGTTCTGAAACAATAGGCTTTCCACGCAGTAGCTTCTGGCAAGTTGTTTCATGTGCATAGATCTGTGTGTACTATTTGGCAGCCCCTTTAAATTTCAATTTTGTTGTAGTTGTAAAAAATTAAATCCTTGTTTTAGTTTTAATGAGACACATTCATTACTTTTGGTTATTTTGTTGGTGGTTATGTTATTCTTCTTCGAGAGGTATTTCTCCTCTTTTTTTCTCTAACAGGTTTACTTTTCTCTATCTAAAACAATATTAAGTAATTTATTGTTAGCTTTTTATGTAGTTTTGCATTTATCCCTCTTTATTATATTTCCAGTTATTCTATTTTGTTTTGTTTTAGAGTATATTTTGGTTCATATTTTTGCTTTCAGCATTACTGCATCTGTTACAAGCAGCACAGAGAAAGTTAAAACAAAAACTACCATTTTAATGGAAAGGGAGAAGATGTGGTTAGAATTGAATCAATTTCAAACGAAGGTTTTCACTTGGCCATTTTCATTGTGGCTTATCCACCTTTAGCTCTTGGATCGCATTATAATTAGGTTTTGATAATATTTATTTCTTCTTGTTATATCCATTAGGTTCCTCTTATGATTGTAATGAAAGCTATGGGGATGGAAAGCGATCATGAAGTTGTACAAATGATTGGAAGAGATCCTCGTTATGGCTTGCTACTTTTGCCATCCATTGAGGTGATTGACATGTATATTTGACTATGGATTGTTAGGATAAACTACTTAATAAAGGTCTTACTCACTCAACTTTTTTGGGGATCTTAAACAAAACGCTTATTCATAAGCTATTAAATTATTTTCCTACGTATATCCAAACACAAATATAAATACTATGTTCTGAGACAAGTCAAAATAAATTGTTGATAAGCTCTTCCAGATGCCTCCTTTGTCAAATTTAAAAATGCTTTTGCACACATTAAATTGTAAGGGATGGTAGAAGCTAGTAACTTGTATAAATATAATACATTATATACTTGTATGCTCTTTCTTTGCTTAACAAAGCATATTGTATTATTATTTATGCTATCTGTGATCTGTTGAATATGTTTTGTCCGGTAAACAGGAATGTAATAAAAGTGGTGTATCTACACAAGCCCAAGCACTGGCGTACCTTGATTCAAAGGTGTGTTGTTCTTTCTTATTCCCATTCACAAAGGAATTCTCCCCAATTTCTACTCTCACACAAGATGTTCAATTACAACGAGTCTTTCAATTCTGATCACCCCCTATGTATCAACTTATATCCCTAATGCCTTTTAACTAACTAATTAGTCTAATTAGCTTGGCGACTAGCTGTGTCCTTAGTCTGTCTTAATGATCCATTCTAACTGTTGGAGTGTCAAAATCTGTTTCTGTTTAATATCCCACAAGTATAGGGATTCAGTTGAATAGGAGTACTAGTAGGGATTTAGTTATATATAAATACTAATAGGGATTTAGTTATATATGAGTACTAATAGGATTTGGCTGTTTAGTAATCTAATATATATATATATATATATATATAATGTATTGTCAACATAATTCAATTCAATAAATATGATTTTACTCTAATTCTTGACATGGTATCAGAGCTCTCGATCTTTGAGAGCTTTGCTTCCGCATAAACCCTAGCTGCCTTTATTGCGGTAAACTTGAGCCACTTTCATTGTGGCCCTTTTTGCTGCCTTCATTGCAACAACTTAAGATTGCTTTTTGCTGCCTTCATTGCAGCAACTTGAGATTTGTTTTTACCTTTTTGCTTCCGCATAAACCTGCCGCCTTCATTGCGGTTTCTATTTTTATGAAATCTTAGCCACCTTCCTTCATTGTGGTCCTTTTGCCGCCTTCATTGCGGTTTGTATTTCTTAGCCACCTTCGTTGTGGTCCTTTTGCCGCCTTCATTGCAGTTTCGCCTTCATTGCGGTTTCTATTTCTTAGCCACCTTCATTGTGACCCTTTTTGCCGCCTTCATTGCAGTTTTGCCTTCATTGCGTTTTCTATTTCTTAGCCACCTTCATTGTGGTCCTTTTTGCTGCCTTCATTGCAACAACTCGAGATTTCTTTTTGGCCTAATTTACACTCCATATAACTCCTCCCATGACAACCTTGCAGATCTTCTAACTAAAGGGCTAAACCGTAGCAACTTTGAAAGAATTCTATTCGAGCTGGAAATGAAGAACACCTATTCCCCAGTTTGAGGGGGAGTGTTGGAGTGTCAAGATCTGATTCTGTTTAATATCCCACAAGTATTGGGATTCAGTTGAATAGGAGTACTAGTAGGGATTTAGTTATATATGAGTACTAATAGGATTTGGTTGTTTAATAATCTAATATATATATATATATATATATATATATATATATATATATGGTAGTCAAAATTGAGATCCAAATCATTGTATTGTGCAATTTGTGATCTTGAAAGGGTTGAGTGATCTTGAAAGAAACTGGATTTGCTGGCCGAGTCTGCGACTCGGTTGCAAAAGATCCATTTTTCTGGGTTAGAAAACCCCAATTCCCTTTCTCCTTTGTGCAACCCTCTTTCCCTCAGTTATCGACCTTTCATGCAACCCATTTTCTCCTTTGTGCGACTTTTGTGAGACCTTTTAACGGGATCCTCTTTGTTATGTTCAATTGTTTTTTCTGTAAGTGTAGTAGAAAAAGTTTTGGAGAAAAGAAGAGTTTCCCCTGTAAATGTCCAATATGTTGTTCATTCCTATTTTTGTTTTATGAAGTTAGTAATTTAGTGCATTGTTTATCCTCTTGGATATTTTCTCCTCATATTTTTGAGGGAAAGAAGAATCTTTTGTTGTGCTTTGGTGCTTACGGTTAGAGCAAAGTTCCGAGGCTATCATAAGAATTTCCTACCTCTTACTTATGGGATAAAGTTGCGTTTTGCTCCATTTGTGGGATAGAAAATTACTTAAAAACTTCTACTTAGTCTGCAGAATAAGTTTTGTGCATACTCGTTGTGTAATGTACTGATTAATTATACTCTATTGGCAGTTTCTGATATTAATTATATACCTCTCAGTTTTTCTAATTTTACATACATATATTATTTATTTTTGTTTCTAATTTATTGCTAATGGCATGTGTGCATATCAGGCAAAACGTTCCATGTTTTCAACCATGCAACCTGAAAAGGTTTCAAATCTCTCTCTCTCTCTCTCTCTCTCTCTCCCCATGTCTTAAGATTGTTTATTTATGCATTCACATACTATGTATAAAATAATGTTTAGTTTTTTTTGTTTTTTCCCTAACAATTTTCTGACTTTGTTTTTTTAATCTTTTATGTAGGAAGGAAGAGCATTTTCTATCCTAAGAGATGTTTTTCTTGCAAATGTACCAGTAAGTTTTTTTTGAATCATAAGCATATTTTGAATTTTGAGTGTGTTTCTTTTTTGTGAAAGTTTCATCCAACTTTGATTTCATTCTACTGTAATACATGTAATTCCTTAGCTGTGTTAGGTTTTTTCTGATTAGCTTCTTCTTCTGTTGTCGTTAGGTGCACGAAGATAATTTTCGCCCCAAATGTATATATGTTGCTGTTATGATGAGACGCATATTGGATGCAATTCTAAATAAGGATGCAATGGATGACAAGGTAGTGTCTTCTTTTTAACATGTGAGCTTATATTTCTGGAAGAAAGGACTAAGTGTATGAAAATAGGAACGGTCGAATTTGTGCAACGGAAGGATCTTGTCAATGTTACTTTACTCAATTTACTCAATAGCCATAATTTTTTGGATATAGCCTTTCAGTGTCACTATTGATAGAAACTTAAAAATGGTTCAAAAGAGGCGTAGGATTAAAATTAGGAGTCAAAAGCATTCATGTACTGTGTACCTGATATGTTTATGTAGTGTGTAACTGATACGGTGTTTAGCCCTATCAAAATGACAATCCTAGGTTGTTACAGTTTCTTGATGTATAAGGCATACCCTAAGTCATCTCCAAAGTATCAGTTCTATTAAATCAGATAGAAGAGGAAAAAACGAGGAGATTTTTGTGTTTCAGAATTTAGAATATAAGAAAAGGAAAAGTCAGATTGGCCCGGCATTCACACATAAACATATGGATATCTTATGACCTTTTCTGCTAAGGGAGGAAAACTAAGTCCAATGTTCCGCTGTGCTCAAGAGCAATCATCCCACCAATCATGTTTTGCTTCAAATTGAATGAGAGAGAGCTTCACTATGGTTGTAAGGAAACAAGATAGATTACAAAGAAAACATGAGCAATAATTGAATAGATACATGATGAAAATTTAGTATACTTCTAACGATGCTTCCTCTGAAGATACACCACATTTCATTTCTTCAACGAAACCTAGTGTTTTTGACGTTTTACCTATTCCTTCAATGAAACCTAGTTTTTTTTACCTATTAATAGAAATTGGTATCAATAGAAAGATTATAGGAAAAGAATACTGTATAATGTATTGTTTAGATATTTCCTTGGATTGACATATCTCACAGGGGCAAATTTACAATTCACACACTTGCACCAGTTATTTTACAAAGATACATAGTTCCTACTCCAAGAATTCTAGAGTTTGGTCTCTCCCACCCAATAACCACTTATCTAATTTTTTGGATACTCAACAACAGGCTGCAATTCCCTATTTATTCACGGACAATTGATAAATAACTGAATAACTATCATTACACAATAACTGTCACTAATTGGCCATTCATTCTGCCATGTCAAAAACTGCCCATTAATTCTTGCCTCTCTTATAAACATTCTTTGTAAGTGGTCTAACAATTTTTATTATAATATATATTATAATAGTTATTTACTAATAATAAATAGTGTAACATTTCAGTTTATAATTTTGGTATGTCACTTGTTTTTATTTAAAAATGACATTTTATCAGTCAATGTATCTTTCGTTTCACAATTTGGAAAATAGGTATTCCGATTCACGATTTGATAACCATGATGTGAAGTACTACAGTACACTATATACTTAATGAAACTATTTCCACACCATTCTCAAATCGGTGCTTATATATAACGTACCAAGTTTGTTAGAAATGTAACATTCATGTGCCTCCTCTTAACAACTTTCACATTTAGGCGAGTTGGTTCTTTGTCTTCTATGATTCTAGTTTCCTTTATTAGAACATAACATCTTTATGTATAACAGCTATCCAAGGGAGAATCAGCTTTATTTTCTTTTATAAAGCCAATGACTTGAGTTTGACATTTTTATTCATACTATGTTCGTTGGCTTGTTGTTTATTTGATACACATCATTATTTAGGCTGTAACATCCGGATGACTATCAGTAGGACTTGTATAAATTAACTAACCACACAACAAATGAGAAAATTGGTGATTGATGGTTAGATGGTATCTTCGATATTTTGCCCTGGGTTTAATATTTTGTTCGAGAAACCTAGGTTATTGTGAATGAGACCGAGAGTATCATTTTACTCCAGAGTTTTTTTTGGTAGTAAAATATATATAGATAAAATACAACAGTTTGGCAGTTCCATTGTTCTGTAGGTGTTTCCCCAGTATTTCACTATTAGCTTTCGATTTTCACATTGAAGGTAAAGTTCTTATCATGTTCAAAGTTCAAACCAGTCCTAGAAATTAAAGAATGCAGCGAAACAGATTTTCTTTTTTGTAATAACATAAATTAACAACCGAGGCAACCCCACTTTATTCTTCATCCAAATTAGTTGGCAATAGTTACTATCAGCTAACTGTTTCTTTCAACTCACAGGATTATGTGGGGAACAAGCGTTTGGAGTTATCTGGCCAATTAATATCTCTTCTTTTTGAGGTACTATCGTTTTTAATTTATTACACATCCAACTTCTGCAGGTATATTTTGCACAATTTTCATTGCGTAAGTTACTCTTCTTTCTCTTTTAGGATCTTTTTAAGACGATGACAACTGAACTGCAGACTTTGACAGACAAATATTTGGAAAAGCCAGACAGGGCTAAGAAGTTTGACTTCACTACTGTAAGCTTTCTTTAATATTTTTAATCAAACATCATACGAATGAAATCAAAGCATTTGTAAATCAATCGAATCTTGCTGATGTTGTCCATAATTCTCTGATTGGTCACTCTGTAAGAGTTAGTTCCTTTTATTCAATTCTTTTTCCATGTCATTTTTTGGACTTGTCTGTCCAAGGTGATTCCTTTATTTATTTATGGGATTTTCCTCCTGCGTCTTGTTTTAGTTGTTCCTTATAAAAAACCCACAAGTTGGTAAATTCTGTTTCATATCTCTTACTGCCTACCTATTACAGTATGCATCAAGTGAACATATATTGTTGTTGGAGACAAAACAGTAATGCGTGCCTCAGCACATATGAAGTTGACCAAAACATTTAAATGGAATGTGATTTACTTGCAAGTTTCTGATCTTGATAGATTGGTGTTTTGTTGGAAATTTATTTATTCACGTTGTTCTCAGATTCAACACTGTAAAATCTTTTAAATGTGGCTTGTATGTTTTGTACACATTAAAGGCACACGTCACTAGTTTCATCATCGTATGTGTTTATTTGTTGGTGCTTTTGTGTTAACCCAACCTGATCTTAGTATCTCTGGATTTCAATTTACATAGTTTCTTTGGGTGTTTCATAGCTTCTTAGTCGAGATTATATATCGCCTGGTTTGGAAAGGTATCTCTCGACTGGTAATTTCGACATTAAAAGGTTCAAGATGCATAGGAGTGGAATGACACAGGTTGTATATTGTTCCCTTTCTATTATTTCCATTCTATCTCCCAATATTTGCTCAACTGTTTTTTTTTACAGGTGCTACAAAGGTTATCGTTTATAAGTGCCTTAGGCCAAATGACAAGAGTCAAGCCACAGTTTGAGAAGTCCAAGAAAGTTAGTGGTCCTCGAGCTTTGCAGCCTAGCCAGGTAACCTGCACTCCAGCTGGGAACCTTCTTGATATACCATTCTTATGTGCATTGTTTTTTTCGGATAGAGCAGGATGTCCTTGCATGATCCTTGAAGCTGACACAAAAGGCTTTATTGTTTCTGTTTTATTCTAATGTTGCGTAGTCCTTTTATTCTAAACTTAAAAATGTATTTTTTTATGAACTTATACTTTCTTTTCTCAATTCTTCTTTCATATAGTGGGGCATGCTTTGTCCCTGTGATACACCTGAAGGTGAAGCTTGTGGACTAGTAAAAAACCTGGCTTTGATGACTCATGTCACTACTGATGATGATGAGGCCCCCCTGATTTCTCTGGTATGTGCTTTTGATGTCACTGGATGATTGTTATCAATATATGTGATTAACTACTACAACTTGTAATGACTTGCTTGTTTAATCATATATATTAATTGAACACCTAAAGGACAAGTTAGGGTATTATGGCATTGTTTGATCCATGTCATTATTATATAAAGAATATTCTACAAGGAAGAGACATTGTTTAATTGGATGACTATTAAGTTGTGCAAAAAAAAAAAAAGCAACCTATGTCCATGGCCAGCAGTATTGCATTTTTTTGCCTCCGAAGTTTTGTTTTCTCTTCCTTTGTTATAAAACTCTTTTTAAAAAAATTATCAGACTAGTTATTGTGCTTTTGATATTGGGAGAAAATGAAAGATAGCTGAGAGAAAAGTTGATAAAGAATCTGTAATTGAATATTGAATACTTGAAAAATTGTTGACTACAAGAAGGTGATCTCCATTTATTGTTAGAGATCAATGTAAAATAATCTAACAGTTCCTAACCGACTTGAACTAACTAATTCTAACAAAAACTTCTAGAAGCCTAGTTAGAACTGAAGCTGTTATACCACAACATTTACACACGTGGGGATTTATAATACCATTCTAGCTTTTATCTCTAATATTCCTCCTTAGAATTGGAGGGTGGCGTGATTAAGGTGTGTTTGTCAAACACCCTGAGCTTGTCACGAAGAGCTATCAACTTTGTATCAGAGAGAGGTTTTGTTAAAGCATTTGTCCATCTGTCTTGAGCTGGAATATGAGATACAGTGTGACTCTAGTTTAGCACCTTTTCTCGAACATAGAAGATATCAAGTTCCATTTAAACCTCTTCTTCCAAAACACCATTCAAACAGGATTTGAGGACTTTTAAATTTGTAGTGAAGTTAAGTGAGCAGAGACTGTATCCATAGAATTTCAGCTGCAAGGTGGGCTATGCTTCTGTATTATTGTTTTGCAGTTGAATGTGCCACCAAGGGCTGCTTCTTCGACCACCAAGGGCTGCTTCTTGGGCCACCAAGATATAAGATTGGGACCAAGATAAGCACAGGCTCCAGATGTGGACCTACAATCATCTGGGTGTGATGCCCAATCTTCATCACAGAAGCCAATTAAAGAGTAGGCTGGTGTGTAGGTTCTGCTTGAATAAGGATCCCATGGTGAAGAGTGCTGCTCAAATAACGTAATTCTTTTCACTGCCTTCCTGTGCTCTTCAAGAGGTTGAGAGAGAAACTGATTGATTTTATTAACTGAGAAAGAGATCTCTGGGCTAGTGAGCGTTGCACAATGCAGTGACCCAGCAATGTAACGAAACTGTGTTGGATCAGGAACAGCATCAGACCTAACCTTGGAGAGTTTGATGCTTGACACCATTGGTGTTGTCATCCCTTGGGCATTTTCATTGGTGTTGACATCCCTTATATATTTGGATTGTGAGAGTAATAGAGAGCCATTAGACAAGTGTTTGACCTCAATTCCAAGAAAATAATCTAGATCCCCAATTGTTTAAGGGCAAACTCAAAATTCTGTTTAGTAGTAAGTGTCTGAATATGAGAGAAAGAGCTACCAGTAAGGATGATATCATCCACATAAAAAAGAGCCATCAATGTAAAGGAAATGAAGCGTAGGATGAAATGACTAGGATCACACTTACTAGCAGTGAAACCATACTAAATAACCTTGAGCCTGTCAAACCAGGCCCTTGGAGCCTGTTTTAAGCCATATAGTGCCTTGTAATGCTTGCAAACCATTGTTTTGTCTTGAGCCTCAAAGCCTGGAGGTTGCACCATATAAATCTCTTCTTCCAAAACACCATTCAAAAATGCGTTGCGCACATCTATTTGCTGAATATGCCACTTGTTTGAAACTGCGACAGTGAGAACTGTACATACAGTCATATGTTTAACAACAGGGGAGAATGTTTCATTGAAATCACAACCAACCTTTTGATGAAATCCTTTTACATCAAGGTGTGTCTTGTACTTATTGATTGATCCATCAAGATTCTCCTTGGCTCTAAACACCCAGTTGCACTCGATAGGCTTATGGTCAGATGGAGGAGCAACCAAGGTCCAAGTTTCATTACCAATAAGAGCAGCATATTCATCTTTCATGGCTGCAAGCCAATGTGGTGCAACAAGAGCTTATTGTACTGTAGTGGGTTCCAAGCGAGTTAGGAGCAAAATGGGTTGCAAACGGGGTAGTATAATGCCATCCTTAGCTCTAGTCTCCATTGGGTGAATGTTCCTAGGATGTATCCTGATGGGAGCAGGATTGGGTGCAGATGCCTCAGATCTGGACACAGATGCGTCCAATTTGGACTCACGTGCTTCAGGTCTGGATGCAGAGTTTGGGTCAGAAGGAATTAATAGAGGTCAAGGTGACTGCAGGGCTAGAGGGGGTGCAGGTGAGGAGGAACCAGGTGAAGTGGTGGCATGTAGACAGTTGGTGGATGATGAGAGGTGTGATGAATGTGAGTGTGTGGGATTAGATGGGATGGGTTGAGTTATGGTAGGTTGAGGAGGGAGGTATTGGCTAGTTTGTAAAGGTAAAAATGTTTTTGGTGTGGGTGTCACTATTGATGAAGAATTTGTGGGAAACATTTCAGAGGAGGGAAACCTACCCTTATTGTATAACACATCCTTGGATATATAGATTCCATCATCAGGATTAAGGCATTTGTAGCCCTTCTAGGCTGTTGAGTAACCTATGAATACACATTCTTGTGATCTGAATGCAAGTTTGTTGGAGTTATATGGTCTTATGGATGGAAAACATGCACATCCAAATACTTTTAAATCTTTGTAGTTGGGCTGTTTCTGGAAAAGAAGATAATAAGGGGAGATATTGTTGAGAATAGGTGATTGGTATATTAATAAAGAATGCAGCAGTAATAAAGGCATGGTCCCATAATTTATGGGGTATATCTGCTTGTGGCAACAACATTCGACCAATGTGTACTATGTGCCTGTGTTTTTGTTCAACAAGTCCATTCTGATGATGGGTGTCTGGACAAGTAAACTTGTGCAGAATACCTAGATCAGTAACGAAGTGAAAGGAGGAAAGTCACCACCTCCATCACTTTGCACAACCTTGATTTTACAACTGAATTGAAGTTCTACCATGGCTTTGAATTGAGTAAATTGTGCTAGAGTATAAGACTCCAACTTTAAAGGATAAACCAAACAAACCTAGAGTAAGCATCTACACAGGTGAGAAAATACATATAGCCACCAGAGGACTTAACTGGTGTAGGGCCCCATAGATCACACATCACTAATTGAAACGTATTGTTGTAAATAGTGGTGGAGTGAGGGGTTGGAAGACGGCGACCCTTCCCAAGGCAGCAGGTTGAGCAAAAGTCAGTAGGGACTTTTGTTGGCACAGGATTGTGACTCAGTCTGTGCTGCTTCTAAGATATATGATGAGGGTGCCCCAAACGTGTTTGCCATAGTTGATAAGCAGAATGTGAAATAGGAGTAGCAACAAAATTTAAATTTATCTTATTATACATATAATTGACATTAACGAATGCAAGAGATAAAGGTTTCAAACAGAGAAGCATTATTACAATAAACCATATCAATGTCAGCTTTATTCAAATGTAAATTGGAAGCTAAGTAATGACGACATAGAGTCCATCTGCTCCAGCAGTCCCTTTTAGCAAGACTTCAGAAGAAGCCTGTAGTTTCACAGCACAAAAGGTGGAGTGAAACTCCAAGAAAACATGATTAACTTGTGCAAATGTACTCACACTAATCAGGTTTTTGGTGATAGATGGAACAAGTAATAGATTCTTGAGTGTAAGATTGGTTGTGGGAAGAGAGGAAGAAGGAAAACACATATTTCCTACTGAGTCTATAGACAAACCTTGACTATGTCCTATTAGAAAATGATTGGAGCCTGGCAAGGAGACTGCATCTCCCAGGTTTGAGTTTTCAGGTGTGACACGGTGAGATGACTAATATGGCTCTTTTTACTTGTGTGGTTGCGACAACGGAGTCGTAATCCTCATGTAAAGCTTTGAGAATAATTTTGATGAGGTTGCAATGCGGAACTGTATCTCCAATTGAGATCAAAGACTCATTGGTGAAACTTTGCAACTCAAAGCGAAGTTGACATGCTTTGGTGGTAAGGTATGATAGTGACGATGAATCTCTTCCCAAACTTGCCAAGAATAGTGACAATCAACAAGCTTTGTAAGAGGCAAATCAGATATTGTTGAGAGAATCCATGTGCAAACAAGAGTGTCTTGCTGCTCCCATTCAAAATAGAGAAGATTGACATGATTTGCGGTGTGATCTGTTTCAGTGAGGAAACGCAGTGGAGCCACAGGTTGTAATGAACTTCTGAAGCTTGTGATCACAAATAACACCGTCAATTTGCTGTTTCCATTGTTTGAAGTTTTTATCATCAAGTTTTACAGAGATTAGGTGAGAAAATTTGACATGCGAAGCAGGGAAGGTTCCCGAGGAACCAAGAAATGGATTTGAGAAAAAAAAAAACTCGAAGATACCATGTTAAGATTCATATTGGGAGAAAGTGAAAGAAAGTTGAGAGAATAGTTGAGAGAGAATCTGTAACTGAATATTCATTACTAAGTTAGAGAAAGTTAGAGATCAATGTAACAGAATCTAGCCGTTCCTAACTGAATTGAACTAACTAATCCTAACAGAACCTTCTACAAGCTAAGTTAGTTAGAACTGAAGCTGTTATACCACAACATTTACACATGTGGGAATTTATAATCCCATTCTAACCAATGTAATGTGTATTGTTCAAAATGGATGTATGATAAAACATGATTCATTTACATTATTTATCCAATTTAGGCGTCTTACATTTTATTACGTTATATTGTTTTTATTACAGTGCTACATTTTGGGTGTTGAAGACATTGAACATCTCTCAGGAGAAGAGCTTCATACACCAAATTCCTATCTTGTCATTTTTAATGGTTTGATACTTGGCAAGCACAGGAGACCACAGGTATTGGTCTGTCTTTTATCAGACTTATTTATAACTCATTCTAATATGAATTATATCTCATTTATTGTACACCTTAAAAAAAATTGTTCAAGCGTTTTGCTACTGCAATGAGAAACTTGCGGAGAGCTGGTGTAATTGGCGAGTTTGTGAGTGTCTATCTCAATGAAAAGCAGGTGAGTAGTTCTGTTGCAGTTGATTTTTTCCCATTCTTTCTTACTGTTTTATACTTTTATACTTTTTCCTGTTTTCTAGTTCAATCATTATTTTTGGTCATTGAATTCCCTTATTTGGTTAAAGTTTCTTTTTGTGTTTCATTTTAAAAAATATGGTTAGCGTTTGTGTTTGTAAGTGTTGTTCTTTTATTTAATATATTTAATTTTTGTATTCATTGAGTGGGAATGCCAAAAACATACTAATTTGCTCTAGGTTCATTTTTAATCCTGTGAAATGCTAAATCAAGAAACAAGGAAATACACTGAAACTCATACTTACAATTTACAAACATTCTTCGCCTAGTAATTACATATATGATTCTAACAACAATCACTTTCCTTTGTCAGGAGCTATCTGTTTCTAAATCTTTTTATGACTTCTGATAAAATCTTCTCGTTCTCTTAATTTTTTAATCATAGAAGGCTGTGAGTTGAAACTGGTATTAATGAACGAAAACATGTTTTCAGTGTTGTGTATACATAGCTTCTGATGGTGGTAGAGTTTGCCGCCCTCTTGTCATTGCTGACAAGGGAATATCAAGAGTCAAAGCTCATCATATGAAAGAATTAAAGGTAATCGCATCATATGCTTTTTCTCTTGAAAGTAGAGAATGGAAGCTGCTTAAGAGAATATTAACTCAAATGCACTTTCAGGATGGAGTGACCACATTCAATCACTTTTTACGTAATGGTTTGATTGAGTATCTTGACGTCAATGAGGAAAACAATGCCCTGGTGCGTTTTTTTCCAATTATTTCTTGCTTATTTTGTTTTTGAAATAATATTCGTGACAACCAGTAATCTCAATTGCCTCACCAGTAATCTGAATTGCCTATTTTCTTTATAGATTGCTTTATATGAAGGAGATGCAACACCAAAAACTACTCATATTGAGATTGAGCCTTTCACTATCTTAGGAGTTTGTGCGGGGCTAATTCCATACCCTCATCATAATCAATCTCCTAGAAACACTTATCAGGTTGCCCTCTTACTCCACATCTGTGTAACTGTGATTTTTTTTTTGAGGTCCTGTTTAACTGTGATATTGTATTTGTATGAATAAAAAGTGTTCATTTTCCTACCTGAAATTACTTTTATTTTGCTTACTATAGTGTGCAATGGGAAAACAAGCTATGGGAAATATAGCATATAACCAGGCAAGTAAACAGTTCGTTGTTTATGTAGCTTATACACAACTATTGGATGATCTTCAGATTTGATGAAACTATTTTCCATTTTTTTAAAAACAATTTATTAAATTTAGATTTACTTTTTTACGAGTCAATTTTTACTAACTCTATTCTTTAGTGTGTGCTTGCAATTAAATACAACATATAAATTCATGTATGAGAATATTATTTTTGAAATATACCTGAATCAAATATTGACATAAATCATATGATTTTTCTTTTATCTCAATTTATTGAAGAGTATTAACTCCTTATTAAATATGGACTATTTTCATAACTATATGCAAGTAGAACTACAATAGAGTTGCTTTATTTTTGTAGTGAGGGATTTTATGTTATTGTGCAACTTTATTGCATGATATATTAGCAATTTAATTTCTTGCCCATTAATGTTTTTTATCCTTTATATATATTATGTCCCCACATAAGAACTTATCTGTGCTTGAAGGTTTGATGAGGTATAGGTTTCATAGAAATTTATTTTGATTATTGTGAAATAAGAGGGGGTGAAGTTTGCATTGTATGTCATCCGTGTGATTGTTGAGGGGTTGTACTGTTGTCTGTATCAAACAGGTAATTAACCTAAAAGCTTCTGCATTGTTAGGTGCAGGTTTAGAAATGAATTTATAAGACAAGTGTTTTATAGGAGAACCTGATAACTTGTAATAGTTTTTCTTCTGTTTGCATTTCGTGTGTTGGGTAGACTATGCTGCTGCACTCAGCATTTTTGTAGAGCATGGCTGTCCAGGTCGAGAAACTTTCATACTCAATGCTTAATGAAGTTTAAATTGGATTTTTCAGCTCCGACGGATGGACACCTTACTTTATCTACTGGTTTACCCTCAACGGCCTTTGCTGACAACAAAATCAATTGAGCTGGTTAGTAATGTTTTCATTGTTTAATTTCTTGATGAATGAAGGACTGTATTTAATCTATACTCAATTAGGTTGGATATGATAAGCTCGGAGCAGGACAGAATGCCACAGTAGCTGTAATGAGCTACAGTGGTTATGATATAGAGGATGCAATTGTCATGAACAAATCATCTCTTGATCGGGGTTTTGGTCGTTGCATAGTTATGAAAAGGTACACTATTTTATTTAGCAATTTTATGTCTCTGGTTGCTGCATATTTCATTGACCATGTTTTTAAGGTAGCAATGTTAAGCTTCATGTTCTTGAATGTATAGGTATGTTGCCATTCAACAAAAGTATTCGAATGGCACTGAGGATCGAATAATAAGGCCCAATAGAGCTGCAGACACCGCGGGGCGTATGCAGGTAATGTGCATTTAGTCTACATAGTAATTTCATATAGTTTATAAAAGACTTGTGTGTAATATAATGTCGAGATCCCCGATTTATGTGATTAAATCGATTGGCCATAATATCGCAAACTAGTAGAAATCACTTAGTCCAGAAAAGAAAATACTTATAGCCTAGTAGAAATCACAAACTCGCCAACTAGTCATATCATCACCCCTAATATGAACACCCATCTTCATTAATCTCATTGTCTCCTCCATCATCATTGTGAGAGGTAGAGAGAATGGTTGAGTTTTGATGAAGAATATATTTAGAAAATAGGGTATTTTCCCTTTAATGCAACCGGGCTGCGCATGACCAAAGCCAGAATCTGAGCCGGAAAATACGATCTCGTCTGAACTCGTGCGATTTCACGATCTTGCTTCAAATGCAAATTTACGTAGGATCTGGATTGTAGGGGTTCGGTGAAATCGTGTGATTTTGAAATGAAGGCAGCACTAAATAGCCTCAATTAAAGGCGGCTAGGGGTGTATCGTAATTAAGACTTTTTTCCAACAACTGGTCTTCTATCTAATAACTTCTCATAGGAATTGAAATCAGCTTATGTGCTTTAACTTTTTTATAAGCACCTTTATCTGGCTTCTCCATAAGCGCATACAAATTTGTGTGAATGTTTCTTAGATTAGGAAATAATACTTTTCTTTGTTAAGAAGTTTTCAGAAGTTGGAAACTAATTCTAGCTGGGATACATACCTTTAAGATTACAGATATTTCTTATTTCCTTGCATCCTTCTTTCTTTTATTTACTAGTTTATTGATTTGCTTGTAAAGTTATCTATTTATTAGTTTCGTAATTTCCTTGTTTTCTTGCTTCTTCTAGATACTTGACGATGATGGGATTGCTGCTCCAGGTGAAATTATTAGGCCAAATGACATGTATATCAACAAGCAATCACCTATTGAAACTCGTGCAACCACAACAGGATCTACAGCTAAATTGCCTGATAAGTTAGTTTTATTAACAGTTTAATTTAACTGCAGATAGGTATGCGTTAGATCGATTTTTCTTTATGTTTTTTTCTAAACGTTTTCCTTATATCCAGTGCATACCGGTCCACTCCCCAATCATTTAATAAATGTCACGGAGGTGAAGTTGTTGATAGGGTAGTTCTTTGCAATGATAAGGATGCCAACCTGTGTATCAAATTTCTAACCCGTCACACTAGGAGGCCTGAGGTAAAGTCTTGTTCAGTTTATTGTGGGGTATTGTTTTTGATTTGAAGTAGCTGATTGATTTCTCTGGCTCTATTTGTTGTCTTAGCTTGGTGATAAATTCAGTAGCAGACACGGGCAGAAAGGTGTTTGTGGAACAATTGTTCAGCAGGAAGACTTCCCATTTTCTGAGAAGGGCATTTGTCCAGATCTGATTATGAACCCTCATGGGTTTCCAAGGTAATACAAATCATTCTCACTACTTATATGTGGGGAACATTACTTGTATATCTCACTCTTGGAAAGTAATTGTCATGCTTCTCTGTTTTCTCAATGACATTGTTGCAATTTTAAAATAGTGTGTGCTACTCCTTTTTTGTAGCCTGTAAAGATATTTCATAGTCCCGTCCATAGCTTTAAGGATAACCCTAGCCCAATAGTTGTGTAGTATATCTTGACACTAGATAACTGAGCACAATTCTTTTGAACTTAAAATTAATGTTTACTTTCATCACATAATCAATAAAATTATGACCTTCATAGAATGTATGTCTTTAATTAGAATGCTTGTTTAGAATCATTAGCATATTTATTACATGTTAGTCTATTGGTCAACTAAATTTATGAATATTTAACATTTAGTTACCTCTGTACATACTCCCTTATTTGCCTCTGTTCATAATGATGCACTGCGTCCATAGATGGGAGGCTGTGAGTAAAAAATTCACAATTTCTTCCAAATGAAAAATGTATGATTTCATGAAACTCTTTAGAGCTTGAATCCATTTGTTTTGAGTAGTTTAACAATAGGTGTTTTTAACTTTCATGGCTGAAGTTTAGGATTACTCCTATACATTGCATAGTTGTGAAATATTTATTTATTATGTCTGATTCTTTGATTTTACGTTTATTTGGTCTTATTTTAATTCCTTAAATCACTTGTTAATTTATGTAGTAGACTTTATGTACTATCTCCTATAAAAGGATCTCTCTTTCGTTAGAATAAACATCTTCTACAATATATATATTTCTTTTTTGACTCTAATTTCTTCTACATTATTATCAGTGTCACGAATATGTAATTTTTTAGGCTCTACAAAGGAAATCAGTTCAATTTTCCCTTTATTGAGCAATCAATGATATGCACAACTAGTAGTGTCTTCCTATATTAATTTCTTTTTGTACAACTAGTGTGAGAACATCATATAGTAGTTCACTGAGGCCAAGTTTGAGCCAATATTGTTTTAATATGGTCATGGATATACTTATTCCAAATGCCTAATATCTAATAGCGGGTGCCGCAATGTGTTTTTTTAGATGATATATAGTTGTTGAAAAATGGTTTAGAAACTTTTGGAGAGAGTGAGAGAGAGTTTAGCCTTAGGCACACAAGAAGTCGCTTATGTAATATCTGGGGTCCATCTTACATAATAATGGGGGGAAAAGGAGATGCAAAACATTGGATTGAAAAATGGTCAGTGAAACAAAGGAGTGCATTGGGTGTTTCTTGTTATTGGAAAGTAAGCTCAAGCCTATGAGGAAATTTATCATACAACTGTGAAATCTTCAATGAGTGACAAGACACACAATATAGGAGTAGGAATGAATGCATTGTTGAAGAAGTATGCTCAAGTAGTCTTTTGGTACAATGGATGTGATTTCTCTTGTATGCTTACCATTAAAAAATTAATTTTTAAATTAATTAATGTAAATATGATATTACATGTTTCCAGATGTAAACTAATATTTTTTATGGCATCAGTCGAATGACAGTTGGAAAGATGATAGAGCTTCTTGGAGGGAAAGCAGGGGTTTCATGTGGTAGATTTCATTATGGCAGTGCTTTTGGGGAAAGAAGTGGTCACGCTGACAAGGTTGAAACCATAAGGTATCATATTTCTCTTTGGTAACTTTTTTATGGTTTATTTATATTAGTGCTCTCATGGTTTTCTTGCTGTGGCAGTGAAACTCTTGTGAAACATGGCTTCAACTACAATGGGAAAGACTTCATATATTCAGGTTTTCATTTCCCTTAAGAGTTATTGATTCTAGTTGTAGATGCCAATATTTTCTCCATGGAGAAGATGATGTTACCAATGCCATTGGATTATCTATTTTGTTGAGAATGGTTGGGGTTCTACCAAATATGGCAGAAGCTTTGCATTAGGTTTTATAGGAGTGTCAAATAGGCTTAGCATTGATCAAGGTTGTCTCCTCTTGAATTTCCACTGCATGCCACACATTTTTATATTGACCCTAACAAATCCCTTACAAAACTGGCTTGGTGGGCGAGGAATGTCCCCATTTAGAAACACATTTTCAGGTCATATCTTATCCAATGTGAGATTCTTAACCAGAGATTTGCAAAGATGAAAAACTCGTCAATTGAGATACACCAACACAGTTGAAGGACTTCTCCATTGTCCTAATAGTGAAACTAGGATAGTGTTGTAGTTTTCATGGCAGATTCATCAAAATCCACTATGCTATAGCATTGTAGTGCCAATATCTCCGCTATTTGACAATGATGGTTGCTACTTACTTGCGCCTTATCTTTTGCATTTTTTTGCACTCCCCACTGTTACCATCTTCTAGGTCTTACTTGCACACTAGCTTCTTCTTCTTGGTTTATCACTAACCACACCGTACTCAATGAAGTTCAGCTTTGATATACCAGTTATAATGATCGAGCTGCATTTGGGATTGACATTTGCCCCCAGAAGTTAAGATGGGTGTTCTTAGCGGGCAAAGAGTATGAAATAGAGAAAGAGAACGTTTGATATAAGACAGATATGAGAAATGCAAAAGATATAAGTCAGCAGTCTTCTTTGTTTGGTTGAATAGTAAGTGAGGAGACAAATGTTATAATATTTGGAATGACAAAATGTCCGTAACTGAAAAAGCAGTATACAAATGTAATAATATTTGGAATGACAAAATGTCCTTAACTGAAAAGGCAGTATACTATTAAATTAATTCTTACTCCTAATTTATTCGAATAAAATAATTTGATAAAATTATTCACATTAATTGAATTTGTATTTAGCTTCTTAGTTGGTTAGGTAGAAGATCTACAAGTTTGCCTTGGGAAGAGACATATGAAGTGCGCAGTAGGCCATTATCGAGTTTTTCTTTGATGAAAGGGTTGTCAACTTCAATATGCTTCGTTCTGGACTGGATTATGGTCTATGCTACTAATAGAAGATTTATTATAACAACAGAGTTTCATTGGTTCATCCCACTTTATCTTCAAGTCCTCCAAAATGTGGTCTTCAACCATAGTATCTCGCAAATCTCTTGTGCCATTGTCCTAAATTATGCTTCAGCTCTAGATCTGGATACCAAAAAAAGAGTATCTCGGAAGCAGAGTTTCATTGTTTCTTTCTCCTCTGAGTCATACGATTCTCACCACAAAAACTGCAATATCTTGTGGTTGATCATCAATATATGCTTCAAGACCTACATTTTAATTTTGTCTGACAAAATTCCTCTTCCTGGGATTCTTTTCAAATATTGCACGATTCTTAGTCTTATTTGCAAATGGACCTCCTTTGTTGGTGCATGCGTTGACTGCTGACTTGGGTTACAGCGAAAGTCACTTCAAGTCTAGTATGTGATAGATATATGAACCTTCCAACTAATCTTTGGTGCATTTCCTTGTCAATTCCAATGTCTTCTTATGCATTTTCCGTGTCTTGAAGATCAGTGATGTATTTTTGTTGGGATATGAAAATTTATTTTTTGTAGTGAGTCACTTCAATACCTCAGAAAAATTTAATTTTTCCAAGGTCTTAATCTCAAATTCCTTGGCAAAGTGTTGCCCTAACAATTGTTGTTCCTTGTCGTCATCACCGTTCACTATAATGTAACCCACATATACCAATAACATTGGTACTCCCCTTGCCTTAACTTAGAGTGTTTGATAAAATTGGGTATGGTCTTCTTGGCTTTGTTTGAAGCCCCTAACCACCATGACTTTATTGAACCTGCCCAACCATGCACATTGCGATTGTTTAAGCCCATAAAAAGCCTTCTTTAGTTTGCAAATGGTGTTGGCAACATGTTATTGGTATTTAAGCCCCGGCAACGACGCCAATTTGATTCGTTGTCGCACACGGGTCAAATACAATTGATAAAATGTAAATAGAGGTAATAATTCGAATCGAATTGTTTCGCAAGGACTTCTAATATAGTAATAATAACTGAATTGAAAATACCAACATGTTATTGGTATTTAAGCCCCGGCAACGACGCCAATTTGATTCGTTGTCGCATACGGATCAAATACAATTGATAAAATGTAAATAGAGGTAATAATTCGAATTGTTTCGCAAGGACTTCTAATATAGTAATAATAACTGAATTGAAAATTAAAATTAAAAAGGGAGTTTTTTAGATTTTTGATTTAACAAATGAGCAAAACGATTAATCCACTTATTCGAGTTTCAAACCTATCCCAGATTCTATCAATGAGTTTAATTTCTGATTTGTGATTCTATTATTATTTGATTATAGAATTGATCAAACAAGCGAAATCAATACTATGTGAATTTGGTTTCTTTGATTGTATTAAGCATCACAATCATCATAATATTACAATTAACGATCAAGCGTCACAAAATTATAATTCAATTAAATTAGAAACCGAATTCATATAACCTGACAGTGTAACCTGAATCTTAAGGTGTTGATGAAACTATGAAATTCCAAGGGATAAGTTCGTATAAATCTCTTCTTCAAGATCTCCATTGAGAAAAAAAATTTTATATCAAGTGATACTTTCACCTTGACGGTGTTCATTTTTGCAACTAGAGCAAATGTCATCGAGTAATCCACTCCATATACATTTGAGTAAAACCTTTAGCTATCAACTTTGCCTTGTACCTTGTTGAATACGAAGAGTATTGAGAGATATATTGAATAACCCGTGTGTTTCAACTACACAACGAAATTTGTTTATATAGACAAAGAGTATTAAACAACCTTAATTTAGAGTAATACTAACGGGTTGGAATAATTACAGCCCATCTAATCTAATTATTTACATCCAAATAATATTTTAACACTCCCCCTCAAGCTGGAGCATATAAATCAAATGCACCCAACTTGACTTTGTAATGACTTTGTAAAAACATCTGCTCACTGATCATTGGAATTGACAAAGCTAGTGATGATGTCACCCGATTCAATCTTTTCTCTAACAAAATAACAATCAATCTCAATTGCAGCAATTCGACATTGGCCTCTCCATCAACTTTTTTGCTCCATACCAACTTCTTCTTCAAGATCACTGTGCAAAAAAACATTTTTAATGTCAAGTTGATGGAGAGGCCAATGTCGAATTGCTGCAATGAAGAAAAACAATCTGAGAATGTATAACTATAATCCAACTCAAAAATTTGAGTATATCCCTTGGCAACCAAACGAACCTTAAATCGATCAATCTCACCATCAGGACCATCCTTCACTGTATAGAGCCAACGACACCCGACTAAAGACTTCTCATGAGGTAAGGGAACCAATTCCCAAGTACCACTGCTTTGTAGAGCATACATCTCATCAAACATTGTTTGTCTCCACTCAGGGTGGGATAATGTTTCACATGTAGTTTCTGGAATAGAAACATAAGACAAAGAGGACAAGCAAGTGTAATGTAAAAGAGAAAGACGATGATAACATAAATTAATATAATGAGGAGATGGATTACTGGTGGTGCGAATATCCTTACGAAGAGCAATGGGAAGGTCATGCTCAGGTTACAGGGCCGGATCTGGAGGTGGCGTCGGAGAAGAGGCTGTAATGGGAACACGAACAGACACAACTGAGTATAGGCGACGAGACTGATATGTTTGTAGTAGTCATGGAGGTTAGGGGGCAGACTCGACAGGTTCGATAGGAGTGGGTGGGATAGGGATAACTACCTGAAGAGGTTTGGGATTAATGTCCTTAGGGGGCTCAATAGCTATATGGGTAGGTTTAAAATATTGTACAGACTCGAAGAAGGTAACATCGGCTGATGGAACATAGCGGTGTAATGTGGGAGAATAACGATAGCCCTTCTGGGACCGATGATAAACGAAAATGACACACTTAAGTGATCGAGCTGACAATTTGTCCAGACCAAAAGATAAATTATGGACAAAACTCGTGGACCCAAAGACACGAGGTAGTGTGAGGACATGATGTTTGGTTTAGAATACCATTGGAAGCCATAAAATTTTGAAATTGATGGGACAAATATTCTCGAGCATTATCACTTCTTAAGGTACGAATAGACACTCCAAATTGAGTTTTAATTTCTTGATAAAATTGCTCAATAATGGAAAACAGTTCAACTTTATTTTTCACTAAAAACCACGTACAGTGAGAGTAATCATCAATAAAGGTAACAAAATATTTAGACTCTAAAGTAGACACAGTACGAGAGGGACTCAAAACATCAGAGTGAACTAAAGCAAAGGGAGAGAATACTCTTTTATTGACTCGATCAGGAAAATTACTATGGTTGTGTTTCCCTAACTGACACGACTCACAATGTAGAGTAAATAACTTCAACAAACTAGGCACCAGTTTTTGTAGTTTGGTAAGACTTGGGTATCCTAGCTGAGCATGGATAGTATGAGGAGATTCTGTGGTAGAACACGTCTTAGAAGATGTAGAAAGGTAATAGAGGCCTTGCGACTCACGTCAAATGCCAATCATCCGTCCCGAACTCCGGTCCTGCAAGGTAACATTATCATTAGTGAAGGTAATAATACAATCATGAGACCGAGTCAATCGACTAACTGAAAGTAAATTAAAGGGGCATCTAGGTACATAGAGAACAAATGCAACTAAGATGGAAGGGAGAATTTGGACAATGCCAACTCCTTGAGGTCGGGTTTAGGTGCCATTGGTAGAAGTTATAGTAGGTAAAAAACTAGATGTAGAGAGTGAAGAAAAGAGATCTTTATTACCAGTAACACGATCAAACGCACTAGAATCAAGAACCCAAGGGCCAAGAGAAGATGAGTGAGAGAGATAAATAGATGAGTTACCAGTGTGTGCAACCGAAGTAGGAGAATTAGAGTTCGGATGACTCTGAATCCATCGGAGAAAATCTTTATAATTTGTCGGGGAGCCTTGTGGAGATGGTGTAGTCTGAATAGTGGCAGAAGGATCAAGCTGAGTTGCATTTACCGAAGGTGAGGGCTTACCGTGCAACTTCCAACAGCGATCATTAGTGTATCCAAGCAGATTACAATGCTCACATTTGGGACAAGGCTTAGAGTTGAATGGTCCTCTACGAGAACGATTCTGATAATGTCTCTGAAACGCAAGGGCAGCAGTGTCACCCGGAACTGGAGTAATAGGAGGATCGCTGAGGTAGTAGACATATCCAGAATAGTAATAGGCCTCAAAATTTGATTACGAGTTGTAGAGTACTCTTGAGGTAGACCATAGAGTGCAAGGAGCATGAAGAAGGTGCTGCGTTGATCCAACTCCTTTTGTTCAACTGAATTACTTGCAGTAGGAGGGTGAGAGAAGCTCATTAAAATCCTGAAGTGTACTATGAACGGTGCCAAGATATGACGAAATAGAGTCATCGGGTGTCTTCGGAGTAATAATATTCAACAAGCGATGACAAACTCCATAGAGACGTCGTGTGTCGTTAGTATAGGGTGCCTTTGCTTGACTCCAAACCGATTCACACGTGAGATGCGGACAGAAAATCTGTTTAACATCTGGATGAAGTGTAGACTTAATGACACTACACAACTGAGCATCAATCTGTTTCCATTTGGATGTTTCAGTCACACTCACCTTTTCTGGATTTTGAGTGAGATGGTCCTCGTATCCTTGACCACGTAGCCATAGTTTGATGTCAGCGGCCCAACTATCATAATTTGATCCATTCAATTTTTCAACAGAGAGAGGAGAAGTGATGAAGTTGGTGAAGATGCTCTTTGTTTCAGACTAAGATGTCATGGTCAATAAAGAGTGTCAGAAACTGGAAAAACAAGGGTTGTCTGAACTGGAACTCGTATATCCGTAACTCGAAATTGAAAACTGAGACCAAATAAATGCAAGCAAGGCATTGAATGATATATTTTGGGTCTTTTTACAAAACATCGAGCACTAATCAAATACGGAAACAAATTGATTGAATTGGTCACAAGTAGGATTTAAATGAGGAATAGAAATGAGGAAGTTACAATGAGAGATATACGAAATAAAGGAATGATAACCACCAATTACCACTAGGAGTTTCAGAGCCTATCCTCTCCCTAACCAACCATAACAGAAGACCCGGTGCCTATCTCTTTCCTCTGTTCTCTATTTATATAGTAATTAAATGGCTGTTACAAAACAATTATAGTAGCAATTACATTATTAATTAATTGTGGTTACTGACTCAAATTAGGGGCCTGTGTTTTGTGCTTTATATAAAGGTTATTCTAACCAAATCCATGACTAAAACCTTCGTTAACATATTTGCATTGATGAGATTTTACATGCTTTGAGTGAGACTCCTACATATTTTTCAATTTATAAATCCAAGTGATGTTGTGGTGCATCTTTTATTTTTCAGGTATTACGGGTTGCCCATTGCAAGCATACATTTTTATGGGCCCAATATACTACCAGAAATTAAAACATATGGTGAGATTGAAATCCTTTGAACAAGAATGAAGTTATCTTTACGATTTTTTTTTATGTTTCAATGCAAGGGTATGGCCATTTTAAAATAATTAGAGCCCGTTTACTCTGGATGTGCATTAATGTGGTGAAACTTTGCTGTTAGTATAGTGATCTTGATGTAAACAAAAAACATTTCTTTTATTTTATTAATTATTAATCCAATAACATTGTAATATTGTTTTGTCAAATAAAAAAAACATTGTAATATTGCTTAGGGAAAGTTATTCTTCATCTTAGTGGTAACTTATCATGTATTCATATCAATAAATTCACAAGCAAAAGCTGTGTTGATGATCAGGTGCTCGATAAGATGCATGCTCGTGGTAATGGCCCTCGTGCCCTGATGACTAGACAGCCTACAGAAGGGAGAGCTAGAAATGGAGGTGTTCAATTTATGCTTTTGTTGATGTGTTTTTGAATTTATTACATGTTGGTAAAAACTATTTTCTGCTATTTTATTCATTTCTATATAAATGAAATATATGATAAAAGTTCTGTACTTCTATTTTACTTATAACTGTTGAGATTCCCTATAGTAACTAATAACTAGCAATTAATGGAGATCTCAATGCATTTCACTTATTTAACATCACTCTTTTTTGTTATAATTTTAGGTCTACGAGTCGGAGAAATGGAACGTGATTGCTTAATTGCATATGGTGCTAGTATGTTAATTTTTGAGCGACTCATGATATCTAGTGATCCTTTTGAAGTTCAGGTAATAATCTAGACTTCCCGAATTAATATTACATCTCGTCTGTAGTAACAGTGGCTTTCTCTACCCATTTCTGTTTATTGTAAAGAACATCACAGCTAGAATTGCTTAAAATATTATGAGGAAGACATTTGTTGGCAATTCAGTTTCAAATATTCTGTAGAAAAGAACGACTAAAATAGGAGAATCGCAGTTAATGTCAATTCCTTAAAGAAGGAAATAAAATACTGATCTTAGATATAATTATGAGAATATCCTAGTAATAGGCAAACAAATAAGAGCATATTTGTCTCATTAATTCTGCGATATCTTAAACGCTCTGATTCAATTTCAAATTGGTATATAGATATCAATCATGTCCAACCTGTTTATCAAATGTTTTAAACTCAATTATATTTCTATCTCCTCTGGTCTACGAGAGATCACAGATATACTTCTGTAGAGAAACTCTAATTTTTTTCTTTGAACAGACAACCTCCTTGCCAAGAAAGTACTAGTTCAGGGACCCCAAATCTTTGATCCCAATCTCTGCTACCAAGTTATTCTTTGGCCATTCCATCTCTATCGCATCATCTCTAGCAAGGACGATATAATCAACACAGACCATTAGGACAACCACCTTCCCATTGGAGCCCTATTTTGTGAACTAGGTGTTGTTTGGTTGCCCTTGGATGTTTCCCTTCATCTTTACTGGCTAGGTGAACTTTCAAACCATTCCCTCAAGGACTATTTCAAGCCACAGAGAGACTTCTCCAATTTGCAAATCTGACCCAAAATTATCTTCAAAGCTGGGGGGATCATCCATGAAGAAAGCATTTTTCATATTCAGTGGGTGTAGGGGCAATCACATTGAACACCCACTTATAGTCCACAGTTTCATTCCGTCATGACATTCCAAGTTGCGTTCTTCTCAAAAGTTTTCATCTCCTCAAGAACAACTTCCTTTCATTTTTGAAATTTTAGTGCTTCCTAAAAAACATGATGGGGCAACTACCCCCTTTCCTTATAATATGCATCCACCCCTGTCGAGAAGGTGTCCCCATTGGTTGGGATGAATTCACATGAGCTATGATGAACAATTCCATTTTCCAAGAAAAAATTCTCCAAAATCATGTTGAAGTATTTTATCTCAATAACACTGTTGAAACTTGTATATTGGTGTTAAATTGAGTCTACACCATTTAAAAAAGTAAAGTTTCTCCTACATTAGACTTTTCTTTTATTAAGTAACTCGACAGAGTCTAGTGTGGTCATCTGGAATTCTGTAAAAGTGACAAACCTTCCTTTGTTGGAGAGTTTTTGTTTTTGTTAAACATCACTATGAACCATCCTTTCTGGTGTGAGTTTGCATAGGAAAAGAGGACCAGTGGTCTTTTGCATATTTGCATGTCTTACACTGAAACAGGGAAGGGGCCTTGATTTCCAAACATTGTAGGAAATAAATAATTTCAATATCTAAAACTTGGGTTGGTGGCCTAAGCTTATTAGGGTATGTTTTGTATGCACCACAAGGGATTTCAAGCTTGTAGTTTATGATTGTATGTATGCCAAATTAAAATGGTATTATTGGTGTTTTGCTGCATTGCATTAGAAAAGGACCTTATTGGTTTGAAGATGTGTAATAACAACTGAAAAGATTCATTTAATTTTGGTTTTGTGAATAATGACAGTTTCCTTTTTTACGCAGGTCTGTAGAACATGTGGGTTGCTAGGATATTACAACCATAAATTAAAAACTGGTATTTGTTCATCTTGTAAGAATGGAGAGCAGATTTCGACCGTGAAGCTACCATATGCCTGCAAACTCTTAATGCAGGTAATTTGTTGGAAATTGGAATATCGTAGATACTATAGTAGAAATAGGATATATTTTATACTTACAGTACTAATGCAATGAAGAATTTATTTTGATTATTGTTGTTACTTCTCAAGAATTAGAGTAAAAATATATTTATTGAATTGAAAAATGTTGACAATATATATATATATATACTAGGTTACTAAACAATCAAATCCTATTAGTATTTATTTATATATAATTAAACTCCTTCTTATATTTCTATACAACTGAATTCTTGTACTTAAAAGATATAAATCAGAAACAGATTTTGACATTACTATTTTATGTTCATTTTGTGTACCGGGTGTGTGTTGATCAATTTGATTTCTATTTCAATATTTCAGGAACTCCAATCAATGAATATTGTTCCACGGTTAAAATTAGCAGATGCCTAAGTTCAAGAGATGATCCAGATTTGAGAATGCATGCAGCTGTCGAGTGAATACAAAGCAGATTTATGTTTTTAGCCTCTTCAATGTTAGAACCTCCTCCAAACCAATTTTCCTACCATAGAGAACAAAAATTGTACGGTTATTAGGTTCTGCTCACGTTGTAAAAAGAAGATAACAAGTTATTTTGACTTATATGGTTTCATTTTTATATTGAAATTGAATTTCACCATAGATGACATGTTTGATGTTGAAGCTAATAGTGTATTTTTTTTTAAAATTAAATGTGCTTTTAGTTCTTTTATTTTATTTGAAATTAAATTTTATACTTATTTTTAAAATTAAATTTTTGATTCCTTTATTTTATAATTTGTAGAATTTAATTGATTTTTTTTTTTAATTTTTATGATGTGGTATGTTCACTACCGATATGATAGTAATTTGATACAATTAAACTGAATATAATAAAATTATGTTTAATGTTTTTATAGT
>JBBPBT010000850.1:16791473-16812714 GCA_037974875.1 Cicer bijugum | reverse complement strand
ATATTTAAAACAAGTCATAATAATAATATATAATCTAGTAGACTAATTTTAAAAAATAATTTAATATATTCTAATCTAATATCAAATATCCTATAACAAGTTTTTTAATATTCTAACCACAGGTAATAAATACATTTTACACCAGTTTTTTAGATTTTTAACATCAATTTTGGTAAAAAAAAAAATTAGTATTACTAGAGTTTATAGCTTATATTTTTACAAAAACATATGTTATAAGTGTTTTGACTAGAACAAATTATATGTATCTACTTTGAGTCTCTAATTTTTTATGATTTTGTATCTATTTCTCTTTTTGTCAATCATTATTTCTTATCTAAATAATTTTTAATACTTAATTTTAATCACCAATTTTACTCTGAAATACACGAAAGTCACCCATCACTAAAGATAGATAATCCATTTTATATACACTAAATGTTATAAGTGTCTCTCCTAGTCAAAATATTCATATAAATTACCTTTGTTTTTATGAAAAATATATGTAGTATATAAAAAATGTCTTACAAGTTATCATTTAACATCGATCTTATAATAAACCTGGTTAATATGTTTGACTTTGTTTGTTTATTTGTGCTGTTTCTACCTTGTAAGAGTTAGGTGTTGACAACAATTACATCAAAGAAGTCCAAAAATGTCTTGCGCATACTAAAGAGCAAGATGTACCAAATGTACCCACAAATTCTAGTGTAAGGGTAATTAATAAACAAGGTACAAAACAAGTAAAAATTAAGCATTCGTCTTCGTATTATTATTATTATTATTATTATAATTTATTATTGTTTCAATGTCTTCTCTATATTGTTCTTTGACTATTTCACAAAAGAATTACATCCAAAGTTGTCTGATATATTCAAAGACATTTTTTCGAAAGACAATGCATTATTAAACATCAATAAATATAAAAACATAAGTAAATTAAACGATATGATACAGTAAATTAAGAAAAAATGGGATGGTCGAAGTTATAATCTATGTATTCATATAATAATAGTAATAATAATACAACACATACTAGAACAAGATAAAAACATAAAGATAAGTGTAATAATAAAAGTAAAGAGAGTGGGGCAGGGGACACCCACCAACGAAGTATGCTACTGTTGGGGAAGCATAATAGCTATTTCAAAGTAGCTAAATGTGTTAACTTGAATCTTCTAAAATCATTAAGCATACAAAAACACAATCATTGTTCACTTACAAAGTGAAATAGAGCTATTTACTACCAAACCTACCCACTTGTATGCACTGTAGAAAATACAAGAGTCTTCTAACATTGATCAATTTAAGGGTTAGGGTCTCAATTGGAATACAAACAAATTAATCTTGTAACATTAAACTAATTTGTTCAGGAAGTATATCTAGTAGTAATTCAATCTGAGAAGTACAGATAATGACCTGCCTCCTTTTTTTGAATTATAAATTATAAATATTAGTTACAAGATAATGCAACAATTTCATTTGTTAACCGAGAAATATAAAGTTACCTACATTTACTGGACCTGAGTGACTGTGAAAAAAGTGTGTCTAGTTGTTGTTTCAGCCATTCTTCACCATTCTGGTAGATATGAAGAGTTAAATACGTAAGTATATAAACTCAATACATCAATGAAACTAATTCCATAAAATTTAATTTAATTTAATCACATAATTTCAACAAACTTGGACATCTGAATCATAAATTTCACTAAAAAGGTTAATTTATGTACAAGAACCAAAGAAATGTTGGGTGGCTTCACTGGGAAACCTAAAATTTTATTAATATTATTATTATTTTTATTGTTATCATTATTATTATTACTACTACTATTATTAATATTATTATTATTGAGAAAAAAAGGAAGAATATATGGTATTATTGGACTAGGCCTATGTGAAGGAAATAAAAGGGATTTAGAAATTCAATGGGAACAATGCTGAAAAAGCAAAGGAAAAACAAGCACAACAAAACAAAACAAAAAAATGATTTAGTTTTAGTGGTGGTAACAAGTGTGTAGCAAACTTGCTCTGTTTGATCTACCATTTTGATAGGTTATTTCCACCACTGAGTTTGTTATTTTAATATACAGACTAAGTAGTTTTACCTTTTCTGAGTGTTACTTTGGCATACCCACTTTAGTGGAAAGCTTTTATAAGGTTGTTATTATTGGTTGATATTCTCTATTGTTATTAAGAACATTATGGTGTATCCATTAATAATATTTGGGCATTTATCTGCATAGATGATTGGAAAATATTATGCATTATTGAGATAATTATCATTAATTATCTTTGGTTTTTCCCAACAGTGGTATCTAAAGTTTGGTTGATTTGATTTGTACATTTAAATGGAGGAGGAAAATAAAGTTCTGAATATGCTTAAACTCAACTCTTCTAATTACACATTTTGGAAGACTCACATGAAATACATGTTATAAAGTAAAGATTTGTATGATCCTATTGAGGGTAACACTGCTAAACCTATAGATAAATCTGACGTTGATTGGAAAAAGATGAATAGAAAGGCAGCGGAGTTGATCAAACAATGGTTGGATCTGATTGTATATCGACATGTTGAAATTGAAATAAATGCTAACAAGATGTGGGAAAATTAAAAGAGATGTATTAACGAAAGAACATGCAAAATAAAATATTCTTGATTTGGAAGCTGATGAATATGAAATACAAAGATGGGGATTCAGTGACAGAACATATGAGTATTTTTTTAGAATACAGTGAATCAGTTGACAACCACATAAATTAAATTAGATGATGAGTTGCAAGCGTTGTTATTGTTGAGTTCCTTACCTGATAATTGGGAAGTCCTTGTTGTGACGTTGATCAATTCAGCTCCAAGTGAAAAGTTGAAAATGTCAACTGTTAAAGATAGCATGTTGAATGAAGAAGCTCGAAGAAAGGAACGTGGTTTGGTTGGTTCTTCCTCAAAGTCAGAAGCACTGGTTATAAAGTCACGGGAGAAAAGTCAATCTAGAAACAAGTCGAAGACTAGAAAAGAAGTGGCATGCTATCATTGTGGCAAAGCGGGTCACATAAAAAGAAATTGCAGGTTCCTTAACAAAGATCAATCAAGGGAAAGAGATGAAGACAAAGAGAAGAAAAATGATAAAGATACAACAATGATTGCATCTGTTAGTAATGTTTATATTGTTTGTGATGATCATTCCATAAACCTTGCATGTCAGAATTCAGGTGCCTCATATCATGTTACTATTAGGCGTGATTTCTTTTCATCTTACAATGCTGGTGATTTTGGCATGGTAAAAATTGGAGATGAGGGAGTATGTAAAATTATCGATTTGGGAGATGTTTGGGTTGAAAGTGGGATTGGTTGCAAGCTTTAATTGAAGAATATCAGACATGTTCCTGATATTTGTCTCAATTTGATTTCGGTGAAAGCCTTGAATGTTGATGGTTATCACACTTATTTTTGTGGTGATGGTGGTATATGTAAAATCACCAAATGGTCCCTAGTGGTTGGAAAGGAGCAAATTTTCGCTTCTCTCTATAAGATGCCTACGAAGCTATGCAAGGAAGAAGTGAATGCAATTGAAGATGCATCTTCTGATTTATGGCATATGTGTCTCGATCACTTGAGTGAGAAAGGACTAAATATACTTGCAAAGAAAAATCTTCTTCTTGTGAAAGGTACGTCTCTAAAAACTTGTACTCATTGTTTTGCTGGAAAACAACATAGAGTTTCTTTTCAAAATATTGGTCCTCATAGGAGGCAAAATATCTTTGATTTAGTTCATACTGATGTTTGTATGATGGATATTAAATCTCTTGGTGGTGTATCATATTTTGTTGCTTTTTTAACGACCACTCTAGAAAACTGTGGGTATTTTCTTTGAAATATAAATATCAGGTATTTGGAGTCTTCAAGAACTTTCATGCAAGTGTTGAAAGAGAAAAGGGAAGAAAATTGAAATGCATTCGATCAGATAACAATGGTGAATATAGAGGTCCGCTTGAAGATTATTGTAGAGAACATCAAATCAGAATTGAGAAAACAGTTCCAAAGACACCTCAGCATAATAGTGTTGCAGAGAGAATGAATCGTACGATTAATGACAGAATCAAAAGTATGTTCTCTCATGCAAAATTATCGAAATCCTTTTGGGGTGAAGCAATGAAAATTGCAGTGGATTTAATCAATCTTTCTCCTTCTATTCCACTTGATGGTGATGTTCCAAATAGAATGTGGACAGCGAAATATGTCTCTTACCATCATTTGAGAGTTTTTGATTGCAAATGTTTTGTTCACATTCCAAGATATGAAAGGTTCAAACTTAATAGTAAATCCAAACAGTGTGTATTCGTTGGTTATGGTGATGAAGAATTTGGTTATAGATTGTGGGATCCAGTTGACAAGAAAATTATCAGTAGCCAAGATGTGATATTTCTTGAAGACCAGACTATTGAAGATTTTAATAAAGTTGAAAAATAGAAACCAAATTCCAGAAGTTACATTGATGTTGCACCTAAGCCCCTTATAGAAACTCTTGTTGATGGGGGAGATATACAAGTAGATGATGAGAATGAAATTGATGATCATGTACCTCACCATGATGAGCAAGTTCCAGTTGAGCAAGTTCCAACATTCTCAAAGATATTCTCCACATGAGTATGTGATTATACCTGATAGTGGAGAACCAGATCACTATCAAAAAGCTATTACAAATGTTGATAAAGAAAAGTGATTGAAGGCCATGCAAGAAGAGATGAATTCCTTGCATGAGAATCACACATTTGATTTGGTAAAGTTGCCTAATGGCAGAAAAGCACTCAAGAACAAATGGGTATACAAGATAAATACAGAAGAGAATAGTTCTTAACCAAGATACAAAGCAAGATTGATTGTGAAATATTTTAATCAGAGAAAATGTGTTGACTTTGATGAAATTTTTTCACCTGTGGTGAAGATGTCCTCTATTCGGGTTGTGCTTGGGTTAACAACTAGTTTGAACCTAGAGGTTGAACAACTTGATGTGAAAATTGCATTCCTTCATGGCAATTTGGAGGAAGATATCTATATGGAGAAAGATATATGGAGGATCCAACTTTAAAATCTCTGGTTGTTCCATATAGATATCTTCCTCCTTGGAGAAACATAGGTATGGTAAAACTACTTCTAACTATTGTGTGTTTATCAAGAAATTCTCTGATGGTGATTATATTATTCTCTTCTTATATATGTATGACATATTGATTGTTGATCATGACACTAAGAAGATTCAATCTCTAAAGAAAGATTTGAACAAATCTTTTGCAATGAAATACTTAGGTCCTACAAAGCAAATTCTTGGCATGAGAATTACTCTTGATAGGAAGAATAATAAATTGTGGTTGTCTCAACACAATTAAATTGAGAAGGTGTTATAGAAGTTTAACATGAGTAACTGTAAACCTGCTAGTACTCCATTTGCTACTCATTTCAAATTGAATTTTGATCAATGTCCTACAAGTGAGAAAGGTAAAGAAAAGATAACGAATGTTCCTTATGCATCCGCATTTGATAGTTTGATGTGTATTATGGTATGCACAAGGCCAAATATTGCTCATGCAGTTGGAATTGTTAATTGGTTTCTCTCTAATCCTGGTAAAGATAATTGGAAAGCAGTGAAGTGGATTCTCAGATACCTTAGAGGCACTTCCAAAGTGTGTTTATGCTATGGAGGTGGTGAACCTGTGTTGGATGACTACACATATGCAAATATGGCAGGTGATCTTGATTCTAAAAAATCTACTTCTGATTATATGATGATATTTGTAGGGGGAGTTGTGTCTTGGCAATTAAGGTTACAAAAGTGTGTTGTCTTATCCACTACTGAAGCTGAGTACATTGCAGCAACTGAAGCTTCCAAAGAACTCTTGTGGATGTAGAAATTCCTACATGAGTTAGGCCTTAACCAAAACAAGTTTGTGTTATTCTCTTACAGTCAGAGTGCAATCCATCTCAGCAAACATCCAACTTTTCATGCAAAGTCGAAGCATATTGAAGTGCAGTATCATTGGATATGAGATGCACTGGAAATGAAGTGATTTATAATTGAGAAGATTCATACTGATGAGAATGACTCAGATATGATGACGAAAATTTTGTCTGTATCTAAGATGATATGTTGTAGAAAGAAAGTCGACATTGTTGAGCAGTACCTTCCCACTTGAGTTGTGAGGGGGATATTTGTTGGGTGGACTCACTCTCCAAATAGAACCCACCAATTTTATTATTATTATTATTATTATTATTATTATTATTAATAGAATAACTATAATCTTCTTCTAAATATTATTCTATCATTCTTTTAATAAATGACTCAATCTTAAAATGATTTCTTTATCAAAGTTGATTTTTGGCATTTTGCTGAATTAATAGGAATATTTATGAGTGCAATGAATTTGTTCATCATGCATGAGAATGTTATTTATGTTCTTTTGAAGATTAAATAATCATTCTCTTGAATGATTGATATACTATATGATATGTACCTTTTGATATTCTTTTATAAAGATGTCATTTGGCTTCTTTATTTACCTTTTGGTATGTTTGGATCTATAATAAATCTATTGGTCATATTTATCAAGGTATAAAATGATCATTCTTCTTATTTTTTGGTCGAGAATATTCTGAATACTTGTTGCATTTGATTCTTAAGACAACTTTTGACTTGTTTGATTCTCATGGATTTATAAACTAGAATAATGCAAGGGCAATAACCATGTACTCTTAGACTAATATCCATCTTTGGAAAAGGAGAATACTATCTTATCTTCTAACAAAGATTCTTATCAATAAATGATAAGTTGGTTGAATTGATTCTTCAAAGACTCCTTCATACAAGTTGTTTCTTATCTTTATATCATTCTTTGTGTATTGTATGAGCTCTATTTAAAAATTCATTCCAAATCATTCTCAAATCTCATAGTTTACTACAAAACTCAAGTACACTACTTCAAGAATTATCTTGTATAGCTTGAAATAGAAGTTATTTTATAATGACAATTCATTCATGTAATAAGGAATACTCTATGTGATGAGTTTCTTATAAATTTTTTTGTTGAAGTTGAAACAATAACTTTCATTTTGTTTCTGCTGTTTCTTTCTTTCTTTTTTTTCAAAACCTTTTTTTCCTAAAGAAGTTGTGCTTCTCACCTCTTTGCATAAGTGGAAGACCTTGAATCTTCTAACCTAATATTATTATTATATTGTTATTACTTATTAGTAATTTTTTGTTTTATTATCAATGAGTAGTGTTTTAAAAAGTTATAGTTGAACACAATTGATTCCTGGGGTTATATATTAAATTTAAAGAAGCAATTGCTTAAAAAAAAACCGTAATACCTGTTTTTCAAGATAACAGGTATAATATGTGTTAATTAATACTACATAACACTTGTTGTTCTTAAAAACATGTTAAATTTTTAATTTAAGAAATAAAATTGTTATTTAAAAATATCAGCCTTTAACACCTATTATTTTATAATAAGTGTCATATGTTAATACATATAATACAATTTTTTTATAACAACAGGTGTTATATCTTTAATTAAAAAAGTTTATTTTTAAAAAACTTATGTTCTTTATAAGTTTTTTTAATTACTTTACAAAAAGCTTCTCAATTATTTACCAAATTGTTACTGTGCGAATATTTTTGTACATGTTTCTAATAAAATTGGTGTAATTGGTATACAATGTTAAAGTATGTTCGATTTTTCAGCAACTTTTTTCATTTTAATTCTCCTCTTTCGTTCTTCTTTTTTTCTCTTCTTTTATAATTACAGTTTGATTCGATATATAAGTATTTTTCAAGAAAATCTTCAAGACTCATACCAAATCATTGATTCTTTTCAATGTTACTCTTTTCATCGATCTCAGAATCATTGGATTTGTGATTCTTTGGATGTTCTCTCATATCACATTTATATAGGGAAAAGTTGAAACTTTGGATTTAAGGTTTTAATTTGAATGACCTCACCCTAAATGCAAGCTCAAAAAGGATAATAGTGCCCAATCACATTTAAATATAACTTAACATTTATAGTTAGCGAAGAAGAGTTATTCAAATTTATTGGCGTCGTATGTAAATTTATTATGTATAATCTAATAATATTCATAATAATAACAAATTAAACCAAATAAATGAGATCAATTAATTCATATTAAAGCATATTAAACCAAAAGTATACATTTTTTAATCAATCGAATACAATTTAATTCAAAAATATTTCATTAAATCTGACATGATTCTCATTTATTTCTCATATTAACATTTTTCATAAATACATGTATAATTGGAAATATAGACACGATTTTTGCGAATCTTTATGACTAATTATTAATTTATTATTTATTTATAACATATTTTTTTACATATAAATTATGTAATTAAAACACATAATTATAATTAAAATAAATTATTGTTTAGTCATTTTCAATTGAATTTATACATTTGTAATTTGTATTGTTAGGAGTTCTTTTATAATGGACATGTAAAACATGTTCACGTCGTACACTGCGAGTGTGATCAAAACGTAATCCCTGATGAACGAATGTACTACTGTAGACAATGTAAAATATATTTTATAAATATTTCTCCTCGTTGTCGAATTAAACTTCATATGATTGACACGACTGATTAAACCATTTTTATTTTATTATATTTGATTGTTTAAAAAATTAACGAGAGAATTGATTGAAACATCTGAGGTACATATGTCCATCCTTTTTTATCACAAACACTATATATTAAACACAATAACATTATATGTTTTCATACTTAATTATTTAACTTCAACTTTATTTTAAACTTTATTTGATTAATGGTTATAAGACATTTCTTTTAGAGTTGTTTCCAAAAAAAATTTTGATGTGGTAGATTTTATCTCTCTTTTCAAAGTTAATTCAAATATGAGTCGTGAAACTCAATTTGCAATATAATATAGAGTTAAGAAACTCACAAATAGCTCAAACTTGATTCCAAAGTTTAAAGTAATTTAAGTTTAATTTTCTAATTCCTAAATTCAATATGTGTATGTTTTATTTAAGCTAAATTACATATGTGGTTCCTTAACTTAATTTCAGTTAACGTTTTAGTCCTTTAACTTTTTTTTCCCATTTTACTATTTTATCTTTTGAAATAATTTCAATTTTACCCTTTAAATGGGTTTCCGTTAAGGCAACCTTAACAAATTCCCTCCTCCGTCCTTAATGTGGTTTTAAGTGACATTACATCATTGTTACTACCATACTGTTATACAACTCACTCTATATTAAATATTCCATTGGAGTAGACAATAAACACAAACCATTTGGTGGAACTCAAGTTGTAACAGGTGGTGATTTTAGACAAATATTACTTGTAGTTTGCAGAGGTTCGAGACCAGACATACTTGTTACTTCTATTAACGCTTTGATCTTATGGAAGTATTGTAAAATGTTGAGGTTAACGACCCATATGTGGCTACATGCTTCAATGATAAAGAACGTGATATCAAGAATTTTGTTGATTGGATTATTTCAATAGGGGATGGAGACAATTTTACCGATGAGAATGGCGAGATATGTGTCAAAATTTTGGATGATTTACTTATACATGACATAATTGATCCCTTACGCGCCCTTATAGATTTCACTTATCCTAACATTTAAAGGAACATGCATGATGTTGTATATTTTCAGCAACAAGGGATCCTTGCTCCAACTATAGATGTTGTTGAGCACACCAACAATACCCTTTTATCATTGATTCTAGGTAAAGAAAGAGAATACTTCAGTTCATATTCAATATGTAAATCTGATGCAAATGATCTATAAAGTCAATGGTTTACTGAATTCCTCAATGATATTATGTGCTAAGGTATTCCTACTTACAAGTTGACACTTAAAGTAGATTGTCCTACAACGTTAATGAAGAATATTGATCAAACTACTGGATTATGTAATGGAACAAAAATTACAATCACTCATTTAGGCAAGAATTTATTAAGGGCAACTGTCATCACCAAAAAAAACTACGAACTATAAGTCTAATTGCAAGAATGAATATGGTTCTGAGTGATCCTTATTTATCATTTAAATTCATATGGAGACAATTTTTGATCACTCTTTGTTTCGCAACGACAATTGAGAAGAGTTAAGGTGACTCCATGTCTCATGTTTACATATATATTTTTAAACTTGTTCTCACACATGGACAATTATATGTGATTGTATATAGAGTCACATCTAACAAAATTCTAAAATAAGTTTTTGATAACGTGTAATCAATTATACCAAACAACATAATTGAATTTATGATATTCATTCCAAATTATAATTTGTGCACATTTTTTATTTATTTTTTATTATATATAATATTATATGTTTTGTTTCTTTTATAATATATAATATTTATTTATTTATGATTTATATAAGATATAAATGTGAGTGTAGATTATGTGGATTTAATTGGTCTAATAATATACTCTATATTTGGGACGCCTTACACATATTAACAATAAATTTAATGTTAGAGACAAAATTAATAGACATTTAAAAAATAAAAAATTAATTTAAATTTTTGACTGAAATATCAAATTGATGGTTTAACTAAAAATAATAAAAACAAAAACAAAAACAAAATGAATTTCTGCAACACAGAAGATAGTTTGCAAGTAAAATGTTGATTTTCAGTTTTCAACAACCGACACATTCTCCTTTGCTTCTCGTCTCCGCAAATCTTCAATCATCACTGACTCGCTCACTTCCACTCACTCTCTCAAACTGAGTCACACCAACGGTTCACCGGCACAGTTACTTATATTATCTCTACTCTTACCACCGAGTTACTCACTCACCCACTCGCTCCCCAACTCAGTCGCCACCGTGGCTCACAAACAGATACAAATGGATTCCTCCTCCGACGAAGAAGACGACCATCAGAACCTCATCCACCAGAACTCAACAAAACCTCGAACTCCTCCCTCCATCACCGCCGCAACATTCCACGTCGATGATCTCAATTCGCGATTCCGGCGAGCCAATTTCAACTTCCAGAAGAAGTACATTATCGCCATTCTCGTTCTCCTCATCGTTATTCTCCTCTTCTCCATTCCAAATCTCCGCCGTCACTTCTCCACCGCTTCCTTCATCTCCGATTCAGTTTCCGATCGAATGAAGGAATCCGAATTGCGTGCCATTTACCTCTTACGCCAACAACAACTATCTCTTTTAAGCGTTTTCAAGCGCAATTCCCAATCCAACACTTCGGATCCGAACCAAACTCCTAACCTAATCGAGGATCTGAAATCTGCACTATCCAAACAAATTTCCATCAACAGCGAGATTCAACAGATTCTGTTGAATCCGCATAGAACAGGGAACGTGTTTGATCCTGAATTCGATTTCGGAAACGTGAATTTCAGTAATGGAAATTACGATAGCTGTAGAACAATTGATCAGAATTTATCAAAGAGAAAAACCGTTGAATGGAACCCTAAAGAGGGTAAATTTTTGCTTGCTATTTGTGTTTCAGGTCAAATGTCGAACCATTTGATTTGTTTAGAAAAGCACATGTTTTTCGCTGCTCTTCTTAATAGGGTTTTGGTGATTCCAAGTTCTAAATTTGATTACCAGTATGATAGAGTTGTTAACATTGATCATATAAATAAATGTTTAGGGAAAAAAGTTGTTATTTCTTTTGATGAATTTTCTAATGTTAAGAAGGATCATTTGCATATTGATAAGTTTCTATGTTATTTCTCTTTGCCTCAACCTTGTTATTTGGATGATGAAAAGTTGAAGAAATTGAGTGGTTTGGGTTTGTCTATGAGTAAACCTAAGGCTGTTTGGGATGATGAGGATACTCGGAATCCGAAGAAGAAGAGTGTTGAGGATGTTATGTCTAAGTTTTCTTATGATGATGATGTTATGGCGATTGGGGATATTTTTTATGCTGAACTTGAACATGAATGGGTAATGCAACCGGGTGGACCGATTGCTCACAAATGCAAGACTTTGATTGAACCTAATCGCCTTATTACGCTTACTGCTCAGCGTTTTATTCAGACATTTCTTGGAAGGAACTTCATTGCCTTGCATTTTCGGAGACACGGGTTTTTGAAATTCTGGTGCGACCTTTTATTCATTTTCTTTTTAATTTAATATCTTTTTAGATTGAGGGTGGTATAAATTGATTACTTGAGTTTGATGTGCTAGAGTAAACTTTTGCCTGCATTTGAATCTTTTCCTGGATCATGAATTGAATTCAGATTTCATGCAGTCAGAGATTCCACACATTTGCATAGTCAGCTTATTGGAGTCACTGGATTAAGATAGGCTCCAATTTTAGCTTGTGAATCAGCTTTAATAACATAGTGGAAATTAAAGCAGTCCATTCTTGATCCAACGACTTCGAGGTGCTGACTATGTGTGTGTAATCTCTAACTATAGGGATCTGAATCAATGTTACCAATGGCAGATGGCAGGTTATGGCGGCCAGCCAAAAATCTGCCATAGAAACATAGCGCTGTGGTCTATGACAGAAACATGACAGATATAATAGGTTTTGGGGCCTATGGCAGCCAGCACAAAATCAGCCATGCTATAATGCCATGACAGAAATTTGCCAACACTCATCTGAATTTGAATGAATTGCCAATTGCATTCTCATGGCTCACAAATCATGATTATTGTTGTTGTTGTTGTGTTGTTTTTTTAATTCTCGTGGGAGGCTTTTGCATCGTGAGAAACTATCCTGCAATTTTTTGGTCTCTTTTTCCTTTTTCCTTTATCATATTGCCATACTTATCCATTTTTATGTTCACAGTAATGCTAAAAAACCAAGTTGCTTTTACCCCATCCCTCAAGCGGCAGATTGCATCTTGAGGGTGGTTGAGAGGGCTGATGCACCCATCATATATCTTTCTACGGATGCAGCTCAAAGCGAAACTGGTCTGCTTCAGTCACTAGTTGTGCTGAATGGCAAGCCAGTTCCACTTGTAATACGGCCAGCCCGGAATTCAGCAGAAAAATGGGACGCTTTGTTATATAGGCATGGTATTGAGGGAGATGCACAGGTGAGATGACAGTGCTTCCTTATTTTTTGAAGTGGTTTAAAGTTTAAACTTAAACAGTGTAACTTTCCTAAATTTTAACATCCATATTCCATGTCTGATCATTGGGGTTACAATTTACAAATGAGAATGGGTAACTTATGCTACTACAAAGCATTTACCATAGTTTAGAGAAGAGTTGGATTCATTGTGTCATTTGTGTGTCTATTCTAGGTAGTCTTATATTGTATTTACAAAAGATTGACATCATGATTCAAGCTTGTTACCTTGTGCCAAGGCTCCTCTTCTGTTACAATTTACAAATATGTAAAATAATAAAACTGTCAAGATGACTACACATATTCGTTGATCATGCCCCCCTTCTTTGGTTGCATTTATTGTTGCAAGTTCTTGTGCCCCTTTTTACCCTTAAGAGAACCTTTTAAGTTTTAAGTGTAGTAACTAGTAAATCAAATCTTATCATTCTTATCATGTCACGCCGCCATAAATATTTTACTTTCAGGAAAAAGAAACTTTAAAAACTGTAGGCCCTATTGTATTCAACTTAGTTGGCTTTAGTTGTCTAGCTTGTCTTGCAGTGGGATTGACTTCAACCTGGGAATAGGTTTAAGAATCTGGACCGATTTGGGTTCATTAATAGAAGGATAATGTTCATATTGAACGGAAAAAACAATTTGGCACTTCCGTATGAACTTATAATTGTATAAGAATCTACTATCTCTTCTCTAGCTTACACCTTTTCTCTTTCCCTTGATTTTGCTCGTCTTTATCTTTTAAATCACCTCTACACATATATCATATTCTCTCTCCTCAGTTTCATCCTTATGTGATTTCTTTTCTAACTTGTGCTTGGTGATGTTCATTATGAATATTTTCGCACTGAAGGTGGAAGCTATGTTGGACAAGACTATATGTGCCATGTCTAGTGTGTTCATTGGAGCACCTGGTTCAACTTTCACAGAAGACATCCGGAGGCTGAGAAAGGACTGGGGATCATTATCGATGTGTGATGAGTACCTTTGCCAAGGTGAAGAACCGAATATTGTAGCGGAAAATGAATGAATTTTGAAGATAACGAAAGTTTGATTGCGCCGTGGCTCGGGACCAGACACTAAATTGTCCTACCTTAGGTTAGATTGTATTTTTCTCATTTGAGTAGTCATGTATGATAATAGAATTAGGATTTTATTGGGAAGTTTTGCTTGTTATTACATATTCTTTTATGACATTGATTGTAACTTGTAAAATATACACGTTGATCCTGAAATTTGCCCCATAGCGGTTTTGTGGCATTTCAACATTCCATTTCTCTTCTCAATTGAAATGGAACCTTACCATTAAGGTACAATTATACAATTAATTAATGATGTGTTTTCTTTTGTCTCCGCCAAAAACTACATGCATGCATTTAATACTCTTTATTTCAAAGAGTTTAATATGTTTATGCTAGAAAAGTTTTTTCAATTGCTAGTATATTAATGGATTAAATGGAGAACTTGCAAGCATTTTAACGATATATTAATGGGTTAAATCTCTATTATAATTGATACATATTGATAGTCGCTAAAGGAGATTTTGAGACAAATTAAAATGCATTATTTATAAAAGATAAAAGACCAAATTTAATAAAAAAAATATAAAAAATTAAAATGAATATTAAGGAAAAGATAAATGATTAAAATTATATTTAAGTTATATGAATTAAAGGTAAGGGTATAAACTTATTTAACTTTATTAGTATTTTTATAAGATGAGTAGTTTATATATATCTGGTGATGTTTGAATTATCTTTTGTTACGACAAAATTACAAAAGCATCTTATTGGCAGTCAAATAATCCCAAGTAATTAAAATAATTATAAAATTTCAATCCGTGAAAATGACAAGAAATACATTATCTTTTTTGCTTTACGTTTATCCATCAACTGTCCAACATTCTCAACTCTCATTAATCCATTGACGAATGGAAAATGAAGTGAACCTTAATTCTTTCAATCCGTTCTTAGAGAACAGGAGGACATTGAATTAAATCTCCAAGGGGTCAAATTTATTCATGATCTTATCTTTTTGTTTTTGATGATTTTGAAGCTCCGAATTAAAATTGTCCTTCAAAAGATTTTCTTTGATCAATTAACATAAAATGTTATTTGACATTTTTGATGGAATGCAAAATCAAGTGTTTTGATTTGAACATATAATTATTATTCATTGTGTTTGCTTTCTAAGTGAGTGTTCACTTCAGAATTTCTCCGGTGCACCTTTAGTTCTATTGGTTGTCCTACTTCAAGAATGTCAGCAAGAAATTGTGAAGTTTGATTCTTGAGATCTATGAAACATAAACACTAATACAAACATCTTATAGATTTTGATACAGTTAATATCTTAAATATTGGATACCAAAACACCATATGTAATGATAATTTTAAATTGAGAATTAAGATTAATATTTGAACGTGATAATGATCATGATTCTAAAAAAAGAATACTAACACAAATCATTTACAATGCAATTACAAAAATAATTTTAGATAAGTAGATCAATTATATATGTTATAACAAGTGGTTAATCATATGATAATGTGCCTCACAGAAAATTGATAAGATGCCCAATTATACTATTCATCTCAAAAAGTAAAAGATCTAATCCAAGATTAGGAGTTTTGAAGTGCCTAGAAAATCATTTGGTGTGTGTCCAATACATGTCTAACATGTGTCCAATATAAAAACATTTTTTAATTGTACATTGATAAGATATATCTAACAAGTGTTTGACATGTTGACATGACACTTAGAGATGTTTTTTGCTTCATAGTTTGAGACAGATCACCATGAATTTCATCCATCCATCCAAACCTTCACTCCTCATTCTCTAGGACTTGACTACGAAAATTTGTCTTTGAGTTTAAACATTATTGTCTTCTTAGTTACGGCTCCCAAAAATGTATTCTTAAATTTTAAATTATATACATTAACCCGACTTAATAAACTAGATAAAGTTAGTTTACACACAAATATATCACATATGTAGGTAATGTTTATGTCATACTCTAAAACAACACAAGTTAATGGAATAATCAATTATCTTATTTAAATTTAAAGATCATTCTTTTTATTATAAATTTCAAAGATTAATTAAAATGAATGATTCATATAATTTAATGGATCACTATCGTGATGTAATTTTTAAAAAAAACAAAATCCATTAGTCATAAAAACAAATAACTATGTCAAAAATCAATTATACACTTTTAAAATAATGTAGAGATATTATAATGAAACACATAATTTTACTTCAATGGTATTTTATAAGGTATCATAATTTTAGTATATGAAAGTATAAATCATTGTCATTTTAATCCATTAATAAATAAATAAATAAATAAACTCAAATTAATTTTTATAAAACTCAAATTAATTTTTATATTATTAAAATATCAATTAATTTAATTCATAATATTATAAAGATCGATATAGCTGGATATTTCAATAACTCAAAGTATAAGAATTGAATTGTTGATTTACCCAGTTTTTTAAAAGAAAAAAAAATAAAAAAAAAACAACCTGCCCATTAAAAACCAAAATCACATAGACCCACCCACACGCCATCTTTCTCCCTCCAACCCATTTTTTCTTTTCTTTGTCTCGGCTACAGTACTTCGTCTACTCCATTTTCTTGTTTTTCTCTCCCTTCTTCTTCTCACTTCAAATTACACCCACAAACATTTAACCCATTAGAGATATTCAACATTTCTAACAGTAAAGCTTTCTTGTACTTTTACAAATTTTTTTTAGTAAAATTTTTGGGGTTAAACTTAGTGTTTTAAGAAATTACAAAAATATCCATTTTTTAAAAATTGTTTTTTAAGATTCTTTCAGATAAATATACAAATTCAATACTAGAAATACCTCGAAAAGTCTATATAGTGTTATTTAAAATTTATTTTTGGTGCTAAGAGCATATATTAAGGTTTTTTTTTTATGATTATCTATAGTTTTTTATTTTTCATCTAGATACTTTATTGAGAAATATTAATGTAGTGTGGTTTTAGCATAAATGTGAAATTCATGAAAGTGGAATCAAATACCCTATTATTAATATTATTTTCATATAAAAGAATTGACATCGAAAAAAGAAAAGGCAATAGAATAGTAATATTTGGACACATATATAGTAAAATGAAAATAGATTCAGTTTGAATGTATTAAAATTCGAAAATGAGGGAAATAATAAATGAAAATGTAAAAATAAAATGAGATGAGAAAAAGGACAGTTTATAATTGAATTTGTGAGCGTGTGAGGACCACAACCGTAATTCCGTAACCCGCGCCGCTTTTCACATTCAATTCTTTTTCTTCTTCGTCTTCTTCACCCTTCAACTACATTTCCGAGCTAGGGTTTTTGTTTTATACAAATTCCCAATTCAATCACCATGAGAGCTAAATTGACTGTGTTCCCAATCCGAGGAAGGAATTGGTGCTTCACCAGATCCATTGATCACTCTCTCCCCGCTTCTTCAACTACTTCATCTCAATCCTCTTTAACTTCCAAAGAAATGTTGAAAAACATTTACACTGCTGATAAACCCCTTAATGCCAAAGCTGAACTTGTTACTGATTTCGTGGCTGATAAGGTCTTATTCAATTCGTTTCTTCTTCATTTCTCTTTCCGCCTCTGTCGTTTTCTTTAACATTTTGTTGTGTGATGTAATGTTGTTATTGCAGATGAATAAGGGTTGGGTTGGTTTGGAAAATGCACCTGATGGATCTTTCAAGAAGAAGATTCATGGGTGAGTTTTTCTTTATTTGTTACTTCATATTTTCACGATTTTTTTTTTGTTTCTTTTGGGAAATTTTTGTTCTTGATTCTGAAATGTCATTTTGAGTTTTTGCAGGTTGGGTTTGCGGCTTTTGTCACGTGTTAAGCCATCGGAGATTTTTTTGAAGTCTATATCGAAGGAAGTTACTGGTGTCGAAGTCATTTACCCATCAAGGTTTGTGGTTACCTTGCTTAATCAAATGATCATAATGTGTTGTTCTGTTTTAATTTTATTTGATTTTTGGCTGTTACAAAATTTCCTCTTCTATCAGGGTTTTTGAGGTCTGGATTCGTGGTTTGATGTATTTGAGTGATCATAGTTTGATGTATTTAGTTTTTATGTTCTTTCACTTCTTTGATGTTCTTGGAACTGTATGCACTGTGAAATGAGAGGCATGCTTGTGTCTGCTTTTCAATCTTTGAGGCTCTTCTTTGGTGGCTTTATCAATCTTTGGTGCTGTTTATTTGTGGTTGATATATTTGAGTGATCATAGTTTGCTGATTCATTTTTTTATGTTATCCCATTCTTTTTCGCTTATTTGATGTTTAACATTGAACTGTATGCATTGTGAAATGAGAGACATCATTGTGTCTGCTTTGAGGCTCCTCTCTTCTTAGTGGTTTTTCCCTGGTTAAAATTCCATTTTGAATATGGGAGTTATCCCTGGTAGAACCAGCTTTGTTATTATGTATTGATAGTTTTTTTTTTAAGTTGTAGAGTCTATGAAATAATTTCCATTTGAAAATCACCTGTGGAAAAATAATTTGGATGGAGCACAAGATCTGGCATTTCACTTTTGCTTCTTTTAGCTTTTATTTTATGACATTTGTGATTTTTTTTTGCAGTTTGAATGCTCAACTTGTTCGTCGTAGACTAAGACATATTGCTATGAGGTAATAATTATCTCTTTTTCCTTGCATGGATGTTGTGGAGCAAATTATTTTCTGTGTTAAACAGAAATGTGTTACTGCCGCTTGTGATTTTTTTTTAGATGCTAATAATATCTGTTGACAGGGGGACAATAATACACCGGAAATTCTTTTATGGTTCAGTTTCATTGATTCCATTGAGCTCTGCATTTAGCGTACGTATGTGTTCTGTGATTGTTGACAACTAATATATTATGGCTTTTTGCCAAGATTTTCAAGATTGTGTTGATCGGTATATAATCATTCATATTAATTTTACATTACAGATTTTACCTTTGCCTAATGTCCCATTCTTCTGGATTTTATTCCGCTCTTATTCTCATTGGAGGGCCCTTCAGGTTGGTACTATTTCCCCTCTCTTCTCATTCATGTTATGTTGTCTGTTTTTGCGGTCTCAATCAGGGACTTTCCTTTTGCCTGTCAGCTTTCAACTTTTCAATTAAGAGTATTTTGTTTTTTAGATGTTATATTCTAGCTAAATTCAGCAAGAAGACTTCAAATATATCGCAGAATGCCGGTTATTCCCTGAAATAATGAGGGGTTCCTGCTATATATTGAAGTTTATTGTTTTTTAATCTTCACAAGGTGTTTATTTGTAAATCCAATGCTTTAAATTTACAGTGGCGGTACTGTAAATTGCAGAATTACCATTGCTAAACAAACATCTTTTGATTTCGAGGAAATTAAAGAAGTTATACAATTTATGGCTTCTAAGTCGTTTTATCTTGAATTTTGCATAAGAATCTGCTCGGTTTAATCTTCAATTTCTCAGGGAAGTGAGAAGCTGCTTCAACTAGTCTCAGATAGTTGCAAGTCTTCCAACACTTATAAGGAAACTGAGCATAAAGACTCTAAAAATGAAAGCCTCAGTTCTCAAGAACCACGTTGGGTAAGTATACATATTCTTGTCTAGTCTTAATTGAGATATTAGGAAGTGAGCAAGTGATTTCAAAGGTGGGTTAAAAACAATTTTACAAATACACATTGATTATATTCGCGATCACATTAGTTCCTTAGGGGTTTAGGGACTACATTGTTTGTCCCAAAATAACTAATGTGATTGAAGATTTTAAATTTTAGAAATGGTTTTGGAATTTTATTAATTCAGCGACCAAATTGTTCGATGCTTAATTTCAAAGCCAAAATTAGTGATTTTCAAAGTCTACTTGCTAATATATATACTTTTCTGTTCAAATGATGTATCAATTAGGTCTTGAGTCCATCCAAAGAGCTTGATAATCTTGTTCGTCAGGACGGTGGGAATGACGGCCTTAGTAGACATACCATTGCAGAAATTTGCAAGATATATGATTTGAACACCAAAGATGTTATTAAATACGAAAAGTCCATTTTTTAATTACCAGTTTTGTAATACATGTTTTTGCATTAACATTTTTTGACTCATTTTTAGGGGGAGACCAACTAACTCAGAGTTATCAATGAGTTTCTTTGTCAATAGTTTTGTAAACTTGTGTTTTTAATATTGCAGTGGCAAATCTTTGATAGTGAAAGTTTAACGGAATAAATTTGTACAAAAGTTTCTTTTAATGTGATTTTACTTCTGAATAGCCGAGGTTTTAAAATTATGTGCATTGTATTCACCTCGTATTATTATTTTTTATTTTGTTATATTTTGACATGAGGACGAGGCTGATGTATATAAATATGGTTTTAATTGTTTTGTAAAAATATTTTCAACGTGTTTCGAATTATATGTCAACATTGTTGTATTAGTTTTTAAAACATCTTTACAAATATGTAGATGGTGTGATATTATTGGATGCATGTGTAAAAAAAAGTTTAAGCTGTCAATTAAAAATATGTTATTTTAGTTAAAGTGATTTTGTAGCAAATTAATATCTTCAGAGAAATATTTTGGTTTTGGATGAGTTATATTAAAATTTACATATTTTCTTGCTCTATTCTTTTTTTTTTTTCCTTTCTCTTTGACACACGTTTGTTGCAAGGACCAATTTGTAAGTTTCTAATACGACAGCCTTTATTTTACAAACATGTTAGAAATTTTAACAAATTAAGGACAATTAGGGCAAAACATTGGAGATTAGTCACCTAACCTTTGTTATCTCCTAACATTCAGGCATTTGTTTCCCATTAATAATCAAACATGAGACCATGTGAAACTCACTTTATACAAAACTTGTTCTGATTTTTTTTTTCTGCCACATCCTAACTAATACTCTTCATTTCAATAATTCTAAATTCAAATTTTAATTGCTTGATATAAGGTCTCATTTTTTCAATCAAATAAATTTATTCTCTATATGAATATATTATTAAATTTTAAATGTTTCTTTATCAATCAAATGCTTAAAATAATGTTACTTGAAAGATGAAATATCCTAAATTTTAAAAAGTATAATAGAATTTAGTCTTTATACAAAATTGAGATCCTATCAATAATATT
>JBBPBT010000850.1:16777148-16791155 GCA_037974875.1 Cicer bijugum | reverse complement strand
ATTATACCTCATTTCAAAGATGCAAAAGAACCAAAGAGATATCATTAAGAATATATATGACAACTTTTGAATCACTTTCTAATCAAATATTGTGTCACATTTGCTATAAGTCATCGTTTTATCAACAACTAATAATTCATTATAGTACACACAAAAAATACCCCTAGCTTTTTTACACAATTATTATTTTTTCTATAAATACGAAGAAAAAGTAAAACATATATTTGGTTAAAAGAAATCAACTATACCACTTAGTTCTAAGATGCAAAAGAACCAAAGAGAAATCATTAAAAATATATATGACAAGTTTGAAATCACTCTCTAAACAAAGGATGCGTCACCTTTACTATAAGTAATCTTTCTTATCAACATCCAATAATTCAACATGGTACACAAAGGAAATACCAAGATTAATGGCAAAACAATTCAAGAAAGTAATATTTTTATATCTAAAAATACCACCACAAAAAGAATTGCTAGGAATGTCATAAATTATACCATTATTGTTGCATTTGATCTAATGATAAGAACAACATATCCAAAAAACCTAAATAATTGAGGAAGTTTTCTAAATAATCAATTCATTTGATATTTTTTAAGTATATCTACAGTTATTTTTTAGCGATGTGATATTTTATGACTTTTTTAGCCTTGTGATATTTTATGATCTTAGTGAACTCTCAAATTATAACTCGCTTAAAATTTTATTATAAAATATTTGAAAAGTTAATTTATTTTTGAAAGGATGAATGATAAGTTAATAAAAAGTTAAAATTACATTGTATTAATCAACAAAAATAAATGTAGGTAATAGCAAGATGACTCGTATTCGTGATGACATTAGTGCAACATCTACTGTGAATCTAAGAACTTCATTAAGAATGAATGAATATAAATAAAAGTTAAAATCTATTTGGTTCAAATTTTTAATTCAAATACATCTTAATTTTTAGTTCTATTTGTGATTGGAGAGAACAATTAATTAATAAGTAATTTTGTTAGTGTTATTTTAACCTTAAAACTATTATTAGTAAGTTCCTTAAATTCAATTTATAAAATTGTATTATGTATAGTACCATTTGGTGCTGCTAGGAATTTTGTGATTTTGATTTCAAATTTTAAGTCAATTTTATTTATTTATATTTAACAAAAAAATCATTAAAATCTAAATCATTCGCATTTGATTGAAATCGGACAATTCAAACTTTAATAATCATTTAAACTTATTAGTATAAAAAAATTATTACATGTATCAAAATCACACATTCAATATATAATTAAATATTAGATTAAATAAAATAAATTTTTTATTTTTAATTTTCATAAAAATATTTTCAACTTTTTTAAATCTTAAAAAATCCATATTTTGTCTTTATTTAAAAAAAAATTGATTCTATTTGTTCCTAAAAAAAATTCTATAAAATTATATATAATAAGAATTATAAACGAATTTTTTGTTTTAGAAACTAAAGTCTAGAAAGTTTTGTAAAAACAAAGACATGTTTAATTTTTAAATATTTGAGAATAGATGTTTTTAGAGTAAAAATATATTTGAGTGTCTTGTTGAACATGCTAACTTTGTTGACATTGGCATAAATAAAAAGACGAGGTGAACCGATTTTGAAGTTAGAACTGAGTGAGTGACTCTCTTTGCTTTTCGACTAACTTCTTCAACTTCACGCATTTGTTACAATCTGTAAGAGAAAACACAAACTTCAATGGCGATCGAACATGAAGATGAACTCAAGGACGAGAAGAACCCTCGCCCTCTCGACGAGGATGATATCGCTCTTCTCAAAACCTACGTAAGCCCCTCTCTCTCGAACCCTAATTTCTCAATTTCCCCCTTTCTCTTTTAGGGTTTACTAGATCTTCTTTCTTGTAACAATCTTATAATATTCTATTTCTTTTGTTCTATTTCATATGCTATTTCTATTTGATTTGTACTCTATTTTGTTATTGGCTTTAAATCGCTTAGTGTTTTTGGGGGAAAACTTACTGCGTTAACCTAATTTCACTTTATTATGATTCTGGATCTGGGGTTAGTTAAAAAAATCTGTAATTTTGAACATTTTTGTTAGTTTTACAACTCTAGAACGTTGTGGGTATACTTGGAAGAATGAAAGAGATCAGCTTTCTGTTGACCTCCTTTTCAGATTTTGATTGGGTTTCTGGATGTCAAGAGTTTAGGTTGTTGGTTGTGGGGTTTGTGTAAATTGGTGCTTGTGGTAGCTACGAACTGTACATGGTAATTGTTAATATATCATGCTGTGGATGCTCTAAGTTTTTTCATATAGGCACGGCTTGTATTGTTATGTGATGTAACGTTGAAACTTTTTATCTGGCTTGACAAAGATTAAGTGTACCTTATGAATAGGTTTCATCAAGTGTTGCTAGGTGATACTAGTGTGTGTAGCTATGTATTTAGTGGTGAGATGTGGAGTGTATAGCTGTCATACAGAAAACAAGTGATATTTATGGAGATGTTTTGCTCATGTTGATTCCTGAATTTCCCTGACAGGCTTCTCAGTTGCTGAATGAAAATGCTTTTCTCTAATCAGTGGTTTTCTCCTTATTAGAGTATTTGTTTATAAGCAGTCTTTTATGAAATATTTTGTTATACTTTACGCAGGGTTTGGGACCTTATTCTACAAGCATAAAAAAAGTGGAGAAGGAAATCAAAGATATGGCAAAGAAAGTGAATGATTTATGTGGTATGTGAAAAATATTTAGTTTGTTTCTGATTTTCTTGATTGCTTTGTAGATGATTGCAACTGTTTGAACTAAAGAAAATTACATCTTTTCTTCTTCTCGGTAATGCGGTGTATTCTATTCTATGTTCCTTTGCTGTATATTTTCATTTTGATGATTACAAGGGGTCCCTTAATTGTGTTTCTTTCTATTTCTAAAAGTCCAAGTTTAATCTTAAACTGAAGGAAGGACTCAATAATCGATAGTTGATATTATGTAGGTGTTTTATTTCATTGCATTCAAAGTGTGGTTAGGTCTTAGTTACTTGAGTTGGATGTTGTTAACACTTGCAAACTTCCTTAGATGTTAAGCTTCTTGTTGTAATAATAGGTATCAAGGAGTCTGATACTGGTTTAGCTGCACCAAGCCAATGGGATCTTGTTTCTGATAAGCAAATGATGCAGGAGGAGCAGCCTCTTCAGGTAGTTTTCTCTCTCTCCCTCTCTCATTGTGTAAAATTTGTTCAAAGTGCTTGTATTATTTGTATGAATGGCTAACTATGGCTATTTTATTGAACAGGTCGCTAGATGCACAAAAATTATAAATCCAAACTCTGAAGATGCCAAATATGTTATCAATGTCAAGCAGATTGCAAAGGTGCCTATACTTCACTACAATCTTTTCATTTTCCCTATATCTATTAGATAGATATTTGTTTGCAAATGTCAGGCATCACTTAGTTTAAGATAATAGCACTTGGCTAATCAATTATTTTGTATGTTGTGTAGTATGGCAAGGATTTGTATTTCGTTTTGAAGTTTGGTCTAACTTTTGCTTTGATGATAACAGTTTGTTGTTGGGCTAGGAGACAAGGTTTCACCCACCGACATAGAGGAAGGAATGCGTGTTGGGTAAGTATCCAATAAATAACTATTATGATTAAATATCACCCATGGAAAGAAGAGAAACAGGAATATTACCTTGTTTTTGTGTTGTATTTGACCTTTATTCAATCATTGCAGTGTTGATAGAAACAAATATCAGATTCAGATTCCATTACCTCCAAAAATTGATCCAAGCGTTACCATGATGACAGTTGAAGAGAAACCAGATGTGACATATAATGATGTTGGTGGTTGTAAGGAGCAGATTGAAAAAATGCGTGAAGTAAGTTTTTTGAAAATTTTCGTATTTCATATTATAAGGAAATAAGTCAGGTGGCACTAAATTTTTAATTTTGCTGCAAGGTTGTTGAACTTCCCATGCTTCATCCGGAGAAATTTGTCAAGCTTGGAATTGATCCTCCTAAGGGTGTGCTTTGTTATGGTCCACCAGGAACTGGCAAAACACTTCTAGCCAGGGCAGTTGCTAATAGGACTGATGCTTGTTTTATAAGGGTCATTGGAAGTGAACTAGTTCAGAAATATGTTGGTGAGGGGGCTCGGATGGTTCGTGAGTTATTTCAGGTGATTGTTTAAGTCCTCTCTTCTAGCTTTTTTTTTTATCATGGTTTCCATGATCTGGTATCATTTCACTGAACTTGTTACCTCCTGTAGATGGCCCGTTCAAAGAAGGCGTGCATTGTGTTTTTTGATGAAGTTGATGCAATTGGAGGTGCACGATTTGATGATGGTGTTGGTGGTGATAATGAGGTTCAGCGCACTATGCTTGAAATTGTGAATCAGCTTGATGGGTTTGATGCTCGAGGAAACATCAAAGTTCTGATGGCAACAAACAGGTCGGTTGATTTTACTATTACAAGATTTTATATTGGTTTTACTGTAGATGTTATAATGAAAGTGTCTCTTAGTATTACTATTCACTATCAGTTTTTCCTTAATGTTGCACAACCTCAAATTCCCTTCTTTTTTCCGTCCTATAATGTCATAATGTCTGCCCATCCTTGATAAAGTCAAGTTGCATTACTATGCAACTTCAATTGTTGATGTCTCATTGCTCCAAGATTGCTTTTCTTCAATTTGAAAGTTTCACCCAGCAATGCTGGCTTTTTAATATTGTTTATGCCTTTTGTCCACAATTTATAGGCCTGACACTCTGGATCCAGCACTATTACGGCCCGGACGATTGGATCGTAAAGTTGAATTTGGCCTTCCTGATTTAGAGAGTAGGACACAAATATTCAAGATACACACAAGAACCATGAACTGTGAAAGGGATATCCGTTTTGAACTTTTAGCTCGTCTTTGCCCAAACTCCACTGGTAAGAACATCTTAACTACTGGTTTTGAGGAATTTTTTCAGCTTGCTTCCTTTGTTATGAAAAATTAGTTCTGACCAAAATATTTTTTGTTCTCTCCAGGAGCTGATATAAGGAGTGTATGCACTGAAGCTGGTATGTATGCTATCCGTGCCCGAAGGAAGACTGTAACAGAGAAAGACTTCCTTGATGCAGTGAATAAAGTCATCAAAGGGTACCAGAAATTCAGTGCAACTCCCAAGTATATGGTCTACAACTGAGTTATCTTTCATCTACTTCCTCAAGAGACCATAATTTGCTCGTACAATATTTATTTGTCCCAGTGAAAGTTATTTCAAGGGCATATGGTTCTTTCATATGAGCAGTTTGTGAAACTAGTCTGTTTGAATGCACATTTCATTCTTGTTTCTTATAGGTCTCTGTCTGTAGCTAACTTTTTCCTAATGATCCATCCAAAATTGATTCGAGACATTTTGCTATCTTTAACCTTTTGAATCCTTGGATTGTTCTTGCCAAAAAAATTGGAGGCCGCATATTGCGAAAATATTCTGTTTTTATTTTTTAAAATTTGTTAATTTTACTTCTTAATAAGGTAAAAAGTTCATGGATTATTCTTGCCAAAAAAAATTAGAGGCGATGTAGCGAATATATTCTGTTTTTATTTCTTAAATTTTGTTAATTTTACTTCTTAATAAGAAAGTAATAAGTTTATGAAGGAACAATCGTATACATTTATAGAAATAATAATAATATAAAAAAAACTATTTTGTATTACTTTGAAAAATGTATAATTTATTGTTGGCAATGGTGTTAGCCTTTTGCCAGTTCACTAAGTTCTTAGAAACTCTAATATATCTAATATATTTTAGGCTAAATACTAATTGTAGTATCATAATTTAATTTCAGTTAACGTTTTAGTTTTTTATTTTTTTTTTCTTTCGATTTAGTCTTTTATTTTAATTTTAAGTGACAATTTGATATTTTATGTTTTAAAATATCAACAACGTTATCTTTATTTTTTATAAAATTTCAAAAATTTCATCAAAAATTTCAAACAAAACCCATAAAATTAATTATTATCCTCAATATAATGCAATTTCATCAAATTTATAACTTAAATTTTTAAATAAACTCATATTTTCATCTCTAACATCAAATAAAGAATGACAAATATGAGTTTATTTGAAGATTTGAGCTACAAATTTGATAAAGTTTATTTTATATTAAAGAATATAACTAAATTTATGAGTTTTGTTTGAAAATTTTGATGAATTTTTGTAAAATAAAGAATAACATTGTTAATATTTTAAAACATAAAAGATTAAACTGTGAGTTAAAATTAAAATAAATGATCAAATCAAAAAGAAAAATAAATAAATAAAAGACTAAAAGGTTAACTGAAATTAAGTTAAGGGACCGCCGCAGATGTAACTATATTTTAACAAGTGACTAATTATATATGTATTTAATCTTGATAGTAAGCAAAAATAATCAACTTTATATTTTTTTTAAAGAAATAGATGTATTTTAAAAGTCTCTTAGCTGAACTTATTTATATTTGATCTCAAATATGAATACTTTCACTTATATTTGAAATTGTGGAAAGCCTGCACATACATGACAACTTAATAATACTCCTTCCGTTGCTTTATGTTGCCTCTCGAGAAAATTTGTGTTCTTTTATTTGTTGTTATTTTTGTTTTTTCTAGTTGCAAATTTTGTTTGTTGTTTACAACGTCTAAAATAATACTAATTATTATTTTATCAAAATTATCTTTAATAACTTATCAGAGAAAAAACAAGTGGAATTAAATAATAAATAGCTAAGGGTATAAAAAAAACATTTGTTCAAAAATAATAAAACTTTTTGGATTTTTAATATGTATAAGTATTAAATAACCTTAAAATGAAACAGCAAATGTTAATTAATTTTCTCATAAGAGGTTGATATGTTATAACTTGTAATTTATCTTGTAAGACTAATCTTCCATTTTGAAGTCAAAATCCATAAATGATAGTTAAACAGCTATTAACAACAAAAGCAACCCTCAAAACGGAGCTTCAATTTTGCAAACAGTATAATTATTATCACCAATAAAATAAATAGCTGAATAACATACATGAATAATTTTGTCTAGCCTCAATTATACAAATCAATATCACTCAGAGTAAGTGTCAGAGGGTTAAAAAAAACAAAGAAAATGAGATGCATATCAACACAAATATTTTGCTTCCATTTACATGTCTTGAGTTTCTTGATCATCACCGCCTCGGTTGGATCCTCCTTGATCAGTTCCAAATGTTCGTTTGCTCATGTTGGTTCGCTGCACTAACCGAACCAATGCTTGAACCACTTCTGACATAGGTGGTCGGAATTCAGGTTCCGGCTGCCATACAAAAAATTAGAATAATATAATAATGCATTAGCCCAAATCATTCAAATGAATCTAGATTTCATGTAGTCGGGATATCTTGCATTCACACAATTGCACCATCTCACTTGTTTGATCTTAATTAGAAAGTTCGTATTGTGACTTTCAAAATGAATCAAAAACACTAAGTCAAAATGTAGACTGTTGTATCAAGATCAGAAGGTCGAAATTCACAACAATATGAATATGTGGTTACAATTAGATGAGTAACTTTTGTTGTATAACCAATTCAAATAGCCCCCCTAAAAGAAGAAATTTGGGACATTACCTGAACACAAAGGGCAATGACGTCGGCGAATCGAGAAAGAGACTTGACAGGGTATAGTCCTTCTAGTGCAGGATCAACCATTTTAGCCAATGCATCGATGTCATGGAGTTGAGGTGTCGCCCATCTAACCAATGACTGCTCAAACCTTGACCTTGAGCTGTAGAAGGAATGTTTCAACAATCAAAAAATAAAAAGTGAGAATATTATATCAGCGTGGGAGGTTACTTTAAAGCCAAAAGGTAGGCAAATGTTTTAAAGCGAAAATGTATGTGAATGTTTCACCTATCAAATGGTTTCCGTCCACTTAGAAGTTCCAACATGACAACTCCAAAGCTGTAGACATCACTCTTGAAAGTATATTGACCCGACAATCCAACTTCCGGAGCTTCGTATCCAGATCCAGCATTGTTGTTCAATACCTGAACATGAGACAAAAGTTAGAAGAACTTCTAATAATTTAGTATTTGAGTTAAATTTCACTATGCAAAAGGAGAAATTGCATACAGTAAGAGGACTATTAAACAAAATCTATACATGAGGTGCATCAAACAAAACAGACATAAATATCCAATACATGCCGAGTACTAGAGATATAAAACTAATCTTCAGCTTTCATCAAACCACTTATGCTTTTAAAAGAGTTGGTTCTTAACAATAGGCTAGGCAATTGGAGCCAATGATTGTTCATAGAAAATAATACACGTCAAAGCATTCTCTTTCTTTCCCAAATTGTTATAACTCAACATCTATGGCAAAATTTACTAAAGAAGTTTTAGTTCTTAAAACTAAATAACTTTGAAACTGAAAATTAAAAATGAGTTGTAAAGACCAAGTAGGCATGGAAAACTGGCAAAAAAAAATAGTAAATCAAAACGCAATCATGTCCAGTAATAAGCACATTGATTCATAGCACTACGTTTCAAAAAATAATAAAATCACCTGGTTGGCATTTGGAATATAACTGGCCAATCCACTGTCTGAAAGATGAGGATTAAAATCAACATCAAGCAATATATTGGCTGACTTAATGTTCTTGTGAACAACTGATGGCGAACAAACTTCATGCAGGTACCTATGAGATAATTACATAGAGTAAGGTTCTTAATTATCAGGGAAAAAATTTAAATTGATGCATGATGCACAACCCTATGTTATCTTTGTATTAAAATATTTGTTTTGAACTTCAATTGTATGTAAAAAATCCTTAGTTACTTCCATAAAGTGGCAATTTTATATTAAGCAACAGAAAGTTGAATTTAGAACTTAGAGCTGATAGCAAACAACTTACTCTAAAGCACGTGCGATCCCCAATGCAATCTTGACACGTGAGTTCCATATCAATGGTTTAGTGTACTCATCAGGGAGGTGAAGGAAGTCGTGCAGTGATCCACTTTTGTGAAACTCATAGACTAAGAGGTGTTGTCCGTGCTCTGAACAATAACCTACAAGCTCTGTCACATTGGGATGATGAAAACGGGAGAGGTTTGAAACTATTTCCACAAAATCCTCGGACAAATGGTTGGGAAGGACAGATGAATCTATCTTCTTCACAGCAAGAACCTACAATATTTTCATAAATGAAAAAAAATAAAAGAAAATCAAAACCATTATATGCAGATGCATATGTTCAAGACATAAAACATCTTGCATTAAACTAGGAGTTTTTTAAACAATAGCTTCTTGTATAAGTTGAAATTAGCTTCTACATCACAATTTCTTTAGAAGCATTTAACTTCTCTATTAACACCTATAAGTTAATTAAAAGGACTTTTTCACAAGTTAAGAATCATAAATTTATGTTAATGATAAGCTCTCATAAGCTAAAGTCTAATCTATAAAGGACCATAGAAGTGGATTTGCAGCAAAGTAGATGCGGAATACCTTCCCATCATCAAATTGAGCACGGTATACACGTCCAAAAGACCCCTCACCAAGAAGTCGATCGACACTGAAGCTTCCAGTAGCAATCTGTAGGTCAGCTATAGAATATGCTTTCAGATTTGCAGGAGCTGTTACAGTTTTCTTGACAACAATTGGCTTCTTTGGAAACTCATCTTCATCAAATGATTTATGAAGATCAGAAGGAGGGGGTTTGAGACTTATTGAGGCCGCAGAAGTAGCATCAAATGTCTTAAAGTCAATTACAGAAGAAGTTTGCGTTGAATTCATTTCTACATTATGACAGATACTAATATGTCAATTTGACTAATACCATTGTGAAAACAGAATAACTTAAGGAGTAAATGCTAAAGCAAAAGCATGAAGTGATCTCGACAGTATGCAAGATTCTGACCATGCACTTCATTTGAAGTAAGAGGAGCCAAGGGCTGATTGTCTAGCTTTTCAACATCTCTAAATGACTTCTTGGGTCTTCTCTTCACCAGAAAGAATGCTATTATTGCCCCAACAACTACGATGGAGATCACTATTCCAGCAATGGCACCACCTCCTATACCGGATTTTTTGCTTTCATCACTTGTGCCAGAAGCCGGCGAGGTACTATGTCCACCGGACTTGTGAGTATTGTTTTTTTTTGTTATTGGAGGTGTACCAGGAGGAGGTGGGGGTGCCGGTCCAGAGCTCCACGAATTACCATCCTTTCTGTCATTAAATTTGACAAGTTTAAAGTTTACAAAAAATTGGGGAAGAAAAAATTATTATAAATTAAAGTGGCACTAATGGTCATTTTACAACTATTCTCCAAAAGATTAGAACTCCATCCCTTAGGATTATAAGACCAAATTGTCAAACTCTTATGGCAGAGCTAACATGTCGTGGACAACAATTTTAAATATTGTAGAATGTATGATGAAAAAACATATTCTAAATGAAATCGCTGATAATGGCAATGCTTACTGTATGTTTATGTTTTTCAACTGTTCTGGTATCCAGCCTGTAAATTGATTGTTTTCCACATTCCTGAAATTAAAGAAATTAAATACAACTGATAAGGTATTTCTATGGAAACATAGGAAAGGATATGCCAAAGCTGTTATATGAAACAACCAATAAAGACGCACAAAGATTCAAGGGGCAGATCAGCAAGGACATTAATGGTTCCTGTAAGTTGGTTGTTTTGTAGATACCTACGCACACGTAAACAAGGCAACTTAGAATGCAATCAATACCACATAATTGTTGACACAAAAAACACGAGGTTGGACATTTACATGGTGGTTATGCTTGAAAGTGAGTTCATAGTTTGAGGGAGGTCTCCTGTTAAAGAATTGAAAGAGAGATCCCTGAAACAAGTAATAGATAATTTAAACCAAATTCTAGCATATTTAATGATAAACACCAAACAAAAACAGCCTCCATTGTCACTTGTTTAAAACGCAGATTGTTTAGATTGCCAAAAGCTTACACCACCAATACAGTGCAATAGCCAATGTATATAGAGCTTTTTAGCACAAACATAATGAAAATGTCTTACACATGGGATCAAATCCAATATTGTGAAATTATTAAATTCAAAATGGTAAATAATTCATCACAGAAAGCGTAAAGTCATACTGAAAATGAAAGAAAAAAAAGGAGGAAATCTACACTAGTTTTACGTTGTTGAAGAGTTAAGAGGAAATCTCACAATGTAGAAAGGGAAGTTAGCTTTTGAAAGTTGAGAGTCAGTCCTTGTTGGAGCTGATTGTGACCGAGATTCCTAGATATTCAAGAACAGTTTTAAAAATGAATCAATTCCAGATGCTAGTGAAAGGTTTATACACTGAGAAGTAGAAGAAGCCAAGAAGATAATTACGCACATGCTTATAAGAGAAGTAATATCAGAAAGAGAGTAAGGTATCCCCCCATTGAGGTTATTATTAGCAAGATTTCTGCAAATAAAAAAGTAACAAGAACATTAGGAATTACAATATCAAAACAAAATTAACTACCAAAGTAACAATATAAGATATAGAAGCATACAAGTGCTGCAAATTTGGAGGAAGCGAGTACGGGATGTTGCTACCAATATTGTTGTTACTCAAGTCTCTGCAAAAGTTGCAAGGTCTCAATAAATAATAGTAATTAGACATAGAAAATTGGATATATGATGAACGGCACCATAAACTTACAGGGTGGTCAAAGCTGACAAGGATAGCTGGTAACCTAAAGTTCCGCTTAGTCCAAGACCAGGTAACTTACTGATGAGAAGTAAATAAATAAAAAAATCATCAGACATCAGAAACAAAATCGATAACAATCGAGTCATATATATAATGATAGAGAGTGACTTCACATTTCTGTGATTCGGTTGCCTGAGCAAGTGATGCCTTTCCAAGACTGTCCACAAGGATCATTACCATTGGCAGGCCAATTTAGCTGGGCTGGTGAGTTCAGACTTTGAAACAAAACTGTTAAAGCAGCGGCTGCATTGAACATTCACAAAAGGTTAGTAGGCAAACCAAAAATCTGTTTACAAAACCTAATAAGTTAGTAATTGTCTGTACAACTATCCATTTTGCACCATTTTAAGATATTTAGATTACTAAAAAATGATCCATGAGGTGTCAGCTCGGCAGTAAATATTTGGTCTTGTAACCTCAAGGGACAAAGTTCATTTTTCCTCAGCGAGAGTTGTAAAACGGTCATTAATGTCACTTCCATTGATAATAATTTCCACCTTCCCCAATTTTTTTTAAAGAAAGATTATGAAAACACTTTGGTAATCATTCAACAACGTTGCTTCACTATGAGAAGAAAATACAAGCAAAATGGGATAATCACAATAAAATGTGTCTACATTAAACACTGTAGCACTGACCCCTCGGGTTGAAGGTGTGTCTTGGTGTTCGACCCAACACCGACGCGTTGGTTACATTCAATTAATTCATTTTTTCAATTATTACTTGTGTGGACGTGTCAGTTCCAATGGTGTCGGTTTTCGTGCTTTGTAGATAGTAAACATACACATACATTCAAAATCCACAGAAATTAAGTAAAAATTGCAATATTTCATCAGCCTACTACCAGCACACATAACACATATAGCTCAAACACAACTGAAAACCAACCATAAACGAAAAGTTTCATTTATGGAAATGATTAGCCAATAAAGCATAGGTAACCTTACCAATCAGAATAAAGAGTAAAAATGAGATTAATAAAATTTTCCACTCAACAGATCAGCTATAAAACTTTACATTAACCCAACAACACAAGAACCAATAAAAACAAAAAACAAAAAGTAAACCTTTGGCCAATTAATCTCCTAAGAAAATGGCAGAACTATCAACAGAAGCTGATAATTAAAAACAATAAGACAAATGAAACAAGAAGACAAAGCAGAAGTAGTCTTAACTAACACTATCAAAGAATGCAACACACACACACAAGAGATAGAGAGATAGAGAGATGAAAAAAAATTGAAACTTGAGAGTAAGATCAATGAGAAAAAACTTACCATCATTTGGATCTGTGTCACCATTGATGACAAGAGCGCAGGTGCTGATGAAAATCAGCATCAGCAATGGATCCACCGACATCTTTTCTCACTGAATCAATCTTTGATTGAAAAAAACCTTCCTACCCAGAGAACAAAATGAACGTGCAATGAACCCCTTTTTGTCAAATTTCAATCTTCCTTAATATTTTGTGTATGGGTTCATTCCAAAATGATTTATATATGTTGCCTCCATTACCGAGTAAGAGTAAAGCTGGCAAGCACGATTTAGCTACAAGAATCCAAAGACACGTTTTATTTTTATTTTCCTAAATTTCTAACCTTATCTCACTGTCTAAATTCTGTATAAATTAATGTTGTTATTGTTCTTTCCAAGTTAATTGTTGCAAAATTTGAATTATATACTTCTTTTTTTGTTAAATAAAAACACCTATATTCCGTATTTTGTAATCTTACAAAATATCATAAAATATTAATAAAAATTTACTATAACAGTTTGGATTTAAATGTCACACGTAATATTCATTTTAATAATATTGATATTTCAAATTTGTTAACAATTAAAACATGATAAATTTGCTGTCTACTTTATTATGTGGCAAATAGATAGGTTCCAAAATTAAAAATACGCATTAAATATTTTTATTTATTTTCTATTTGTTGTATAAGACAATTTAATAAGTGTTGCGAAATGAATTATTTTTATGAATGTTGTGGTTTATTTATGGACAAAACTTACCTAAAGGTCTACTCTATATATCGGTAGTGTACTCTCTTAGAAAATATAACTAACATATGGACATGAAATATGATAATTTATTGAAGAACATATAAATTATGGTATTATAGGTAAATTTTATCATTTATGCAATTGTTTAGAATTTTTTAATAAGATATTAATAATATATATAAATTAAATTAATTTTTTCATACATGTCAGATTGGTCTCAAATCTCTTATCATATAAATAAAAACATTCACCAACTTTTGTTTTGGGTCA
>JBBPBT010000850.1:16755010-16769195 GCA_037974875.1 Cicer bijugum | reverse complement strand
AATAAATCAAATTGATAATAAAAAATATATTAAATTTAAAAAATTAAACTCATATATTGTATATATAAGACTATAATTGAGAAATAAAAATCAAAAACACATATTTCATCTTTCAATAAGTGAATTAAAAAAAAAAAACAAACAAACAAAAATTCGCCTTGTATACAAGATTGAGTGTTGTAATAGAAAAAACAATTTGGTCATATTTGGAAATTAGACTAAAAAGTCTCGCAAATAAATTGTGTCCCACATAACTTTGGTTGTTTTTAAAACTCCCACGAATCAATTAGTGGAGGTTGAAAATCTATGCAAATTAAGTCAGTATTAACATTTAGTTGGTATTTATGTTCTCAGGAATAGCACTTACTCCCTCCACAATAAAATATAAATAAAAATAATAATCGGAAAAATTTATGTATTTAATTAAAAATTAAGATTATATATATTAATTTTTTATTATCTTTTTTTTATATTTCATTTTAGAATAATAGTTTTTTTTTCTTGTATTGGAATCTGAGTAACTTTTGTATTTTTAAGTTGCATTTTGATTTCTTCTCTAATGTACAAAAAATTGTATGGAATGTTTCATGTTTGATTTTTGTGTAGCTAATGAAATGTACTAGTTTATATTTGAAAAGAGTTTAATTTTTATGAATTGTCAATATAAATCAAATTTAATTGTTAGTTTATCACAATTAATTGTGTGTATAATTTTAAAAATAATTACGGTAAAATTAAATATTTTAATGATTTGTGACAAGTATAATTGATTAGCATTGTAAACATTCTATATGTTGACCGTTAATATAAATTAAATTCCTTGTTGGTTTGTGAATTATATTCATGAGTTAGGTAATGATCAAGAGCACATCCTCTGCATGACATTACAACTTGTCTTAAATTATGCATCTGAGTCGATGTTGTTAGAACTGATGCTGTTAATTAAGATCATGTTTCTTCAAATTAGTATTTTATTTTTGTTTATTATATATTTTAGAGAATTTGGAAATTATCATTGCATCATGGAATGAATTAATGCTTATTTTACCTGACTAGGTTTGTATTAGTTTATTGTATTATAAACTTATGTACTTCAAAAGCATAGAATAATAAATTGTTTTTAAATGATCCAAAATTATATGAAAAAAGAAATTGGAAGCCAAGAAATAATACTCAAAAAATGCTCCCGTATCTATTCCATTAATTTTATAAAAACTGGTTTGTATGATAAACCTATACTGGCATGTAAAATAAAATAGCTTCAATGTAATTGGAGAATATTATTATATATGAATTAACTTCCCTTGCATATACATGTTTGAACAATTATTTCAAATATAAGTAGAATCAAATTTTCTAGATCAAGTTCATATTTTCCATGCTTTGACCAAACTCAAACCAATGCAGAATTAGGGGTAGAATACTAGATGACAGCAATGAATCAAATATATATATATATATATATAGTGAAAATTTGCCTTTACACAGATCTTACTCCAGATTACGGATTATATATGTTTGGAATCCAAACTGTTGGGATAACATTGGAAGCTGGAAGCCAGCCATCTAAATTCAACCAACTGATCATGAACTATGCATTTTTAATGTTATCAATGAGTCCATCAAGCTAGCATATTTTGATTCTGATTTGCATTGTCACATTGCATACTAAGATTAGTACTCCACATTACATGCTAGCTTTGCTTGACAGATGGAAATAGCTCATCAATCAATCTCACAGAGGGACAGTATCAAACAAATAAACCATTTTAGAATTTGGGCTAGTCAACTAGATATATGAAATGTGAGTTTGCAATAAGATAAATTAATATTCCACGCAGTAATTACGTGACATAATAATTTAACTTGGCCGCTCGATCTCTAATCAATGATAAAGATTATTTAAAGATGGTTTGGTGAAAGTATAATGTAAGTCGATCTATATTTAATTAATGCTCAAGACTCGAGAGAAAATAATGTGAGTAACTTGTGTTTTCTTACTGTACTGAATTTATATTCGATATATTCTAACGACATATTAAAATTTGAAGGTGAACCTAATTCAATCTCAAAATTAACCATCGCTGAAAAAAAAAATTAACATCAAAGCTAACTAATGAGATGAGAGTTTCCCCCACTTATAATCACTATCCTGACTATGTGAATGTTTGATATCATAGTAGATTTGTCACAATCGCAGTGAATCTTCTATAATTTTATAGTTTTTGTAAAATCACGATGACTACCACAATTCTAACAAACCAATGTGATACTAAATATAAAGTATATAATACTCTAGTCTATCAAGCAAAGTGAGTCCAAACACAATCCATATGCACCTAACATAATCAAGATTCATCAAAGGATAACAAGTTAAAAAAAGAGGGACAGTATCTTTGGCATAACATTAACTACAACGAGTATATAATTGCCAACAAGATATTAAACTATGGACACATGTTCTACATTAACAAACTATAATTAATTAATTAACGGATAAAATAAAAGTTTAATCTCTGAAATAAAACAGCTGGATTAATTAACAATGTGGAAGTAACAAAGAAAGATAGAATCCAACAAAAACTCCAATCCACCTAAGAGTTGAGGTAAGGTTGCCGGGTTGTCCCCTTTTAATGTTCACCTTTGACATTTTTCTAATTAACCTTTCCTCTTTTTTTGCAATCCACTTACTCTTTAGTTACATTGGTAACACAAGTAACACATTACTTTATTGCATTAACAAGTTAACATGTTCATTCCCCCTCACTCACTTCCTTCAAATTTAAACCCTCTAAAGGCTGCAAATCCCTCACTTTTCGAGCTTGCCCACGTTCACTTCCTTTTTACTCCATTTTTTCAGTCAACTTTTGTGTAGAAATCAATTCATTGAAGTTGCCAAATCGTACAATGAATATTCACCATTTGATTGAGTTCTGACAATCATATCAAATTTAAAATGCAACTAATTAAGTGGTTAATAAACTTCAATTTAGAAAACATCGTCCAAAAAAACCCGAATTTAAATAATGTATGGAACAATATTTAGTTAGACTTTATTTATCTCATGACCGAACTTCAAATTACAAGGACCCTTTTCTTCTAAAAACCAGAGGGTTAAGACAAAAATAAAATACTACTTAAAATATAATTTGTCTGATTTTCAATCAACGATCAAGATTGCGTCGGAAGGAAATATGGATTGCATAGAATCCATTTCCCTATAGGTGTGGCATTTACTTAAATATCTATCTATATATATGTATATTAACTCCCACGTACTTCCTCAGGCTGTGTAGCAAGCCTTATTTTTTTAGGGGTTACCCTTTGATAAAACATCAAGCTCTAGAAAGAAACCATTGTACTATTATAATACCATAGAAGCACCCATGGCTGAGCTCAAAAACTTGAAGCACAAGCAAGTAGAAAAGGTTCCTACAAAGAAAAAAGGGAATAGGATTAGCAGCAAATGTGCTTCTTTGGTTAAGGAGCAACGTGCTCGTCTCTACATCGTTCGCCGATGTGCCACCATGCTTCTTTGTTGGTACATTCAAGGAGAAGAATGAACTCAAACAAACAAACTCCTTTGATTTTGCCTTCTTTTATTATAGCTATAAATAACATACAGAGAAGGCTAGCAACACACTCTCTCTGACACTTTCTTTTCGATCTCTTCATATATCCTAAAGATTGATCTTTTCAATCTATCTTCCTAAAAGGTGACACCTTGAAGCTACTTACTATGCATAGGCTGCTAGCCGAGTTGGCTTATATGAACACTTTCTTTCCATTATGTTTTTTTCTTCTCTTTTTGACCCATTTGAAAATACTCAAATGGCTTTTTCATGTGGAAAGGAGAGTTTTATGGATAAACTCGGTGATGCTTTTTCTACAACACGAGCAGGCATTAACGCTATGTATGTTGGAGCTGGCAAGGAACTAATTAAGTGGAAGTTTTTCAGCTGATGATGCTAGAATATAATTGTAATTGGAGTATTAATTAGTCCTTCACTTGGACACTACTTTTTTTTTTCTGCTTATCTTCTTGTATAATCAACTTTTTAAGTTTTGTATTACTTCCATTGGTATTTTTCTTTGACAATTGAGATTATGACTATGACTCAAAGAACTAGGATTTGGTCCCAATGAAAAAGCTTGAAAACAAAAGGAAATAAACTCAGTATGTTTGTCTGTGATATTAGACATTATGAAATCACTTATTGTTATTCATGGAGTTGTGTCATTTTCAAAAGGATTAAATATGTTTTCGTTATGTTAAATCGAGGAATTTTGAATTTGATCCTTATAAAAAAAAAAATTCTCATTATGATCCCTTAAATATCTATACTCCTCACAGTTAGTTAGTACTCACAGTTAACGAAAAGGATCAGTCTTAGCTTTACAACATGCAATTAGCATATAATACACTAGTAATTGGATCAAAGATGTTTTCAATCCCTATTATAACTTGGGGATTTTCTGTTGAGATTTTTTTTAGGAACCCACATTAATTTGAATTTTTAGCTTTCCAGTACATCCATAGATATTCACACAAGCTTAAGTCCTTTGGATCTATTATGGAACTAATCTATGTTTAAGGGCTTAGTCACAATTAGGTTTCTTTGTCACACTGCTATAGAACCGTGGTTCTTCCCAACAAACTCAACCTAGTGAGCCATACCCATTTTATTTTTGTTGTGATCCCTTTAAATTTAATATATGAAGTCCTCACAATTATCCTAATTGTTGATGGTTTTTTTTTTTATTAACGATGGACACTACTGCAATAGAATGTTTTGATTTAAAAGTTTTGAGATGAAGATGTTGATTTTACAACATTATTTGGAAGAATCGTGGAATATTTGGCGAAAGGTTGATTTGACAGCACAAATGTTTCAGTTCTAGCTACTCCAACTTTCCATTATATAGTTTGGCCTCCAAAAGGTAGACATATATCTTGATCCATACTCTCTGTCATCACAATTTTGCAACATAAGATCTCATAGGTGTGACAGACAACCAGTGGTGAGATGAGATAGTGGCTGCATACAAAATAAGCCAGTCATGCAGGTGTCATATTAAATTAGCTTTGAAGTGCCTATAATGCACTTATTAAACATTTCCAAAATGGTCCACATGATCAATTCACTAAGTTTGTGTTAAAGTCTGTCAGTATAATTAGTCTTTTTTTCTTTTCTATTTGTAGAAAAAGGAGAGTCTAGAGGTTTGTGTTAAAGTATTTGCCATTATAGTTAGTCTTTTACTTTTATGTGCAGCAAAAGGAGAGTCTTGGCTCAATCATGTCACAAGTTCAAATTGTGAAATTAACCTCTTGCAAATACAAAGTAATAAGGCTTATTTGATATAAGAAAATGTTTTCTGTTTTCATTACCTTGGTTTTATTTATTTTAAGATTTGTACAAAAAACAATTAAAAACAAAAAACAGATAGAAAACAATTCGACAATTTTACCAAATACACTATAAACGCGGCTATGAGAGCTGTATAAAGTTTTGGAAGAGAGAAAGTTGTCTACTTTCAAGAATAAAGCATGCCACAAACCTCATGCCTATTACGGTTATATAACACATTTTAGCCATATTGCAAAATAATACTTGTAGATGTTCCATATGATCATGGCATTAGCATGAATCATTTAAATATATATGTTTCTAGCGACCAGTTAAATATAGAAAAGGATCAGTACATGATTAATTAGATCATGTTGATAGAACTTACTTACCTGAACTATGTTATTGAATCTACAACACTTCATGAATAAAAATAAAAAGAACTTAATGTAAAACCTGAATGGTATCATTCCAATAGGAATTTCATCTTATTTGTCAATCCAATCCTTGAATAGCAACATCATGTAAAGAGGAACGTTGACTGCTGCAATAACAGTCAGCATTCGCAGTGTGCGTAGTAATCTTTGGATTATAATTGTTGTCTTTGATTTGCCTGTTCTGAGAGGTATTCTTGCTAGAGGATCAAGTCCCGTGCTTGAAGCCATATCCATATTCACAGAGAAATCTGTTTCTTGACCAGTATTTTTTCTAGCAGTTGGTCGCATTACAACATTACCCCTGGTGGTAGATAAAAAAACACAAAGGAAGATCCTTAAGCTTTATGTCTCCAATATTTAACAAAGTTGGTGTTAATTTTTGTTTCAAGCCAAATTAAGAAATCATATTTATTGTTAAGTGTCAGTTTACTGGTAAGAGTTTGACCTTTTAATCTTAAGGGACGGACCTCAAATCCTCTCAGAGATGGTTGTAAAATGAGCATCAGTGTACTAGTATTATTAATAATAGTTTTCTCCTTCCCCAATCCTTTTTTAAAAAATAAGTCATATTTATCACAGAATATGAAAACCAAAGTTTACCTTTCGCCTAAGCTTCGCTCATTTGAATTTACAGCAGATGCCTTCAATGGTTTCTTTACAAGATGCATTGAGCCTTCTGCATCCCACATCATCTCATATTCAAAATTGGCATCCTCATCCTTCTCTTTTGTTTCGTTTCTAGATAAGATGGAAGCTACGAGTTGTTTAAAATGGCCCGCCAAGTTCCAAAACTGATGCCAAAAACTTGTGCTGCTTGTTGGCCAAAATAGGAGGGCAAGAAGGGTAAAAGCAAATAGCACAATATACCTGAAAATTACAGCAAAACATAAGAGATGATAGAAAAGCTTGGGGAAAAATTATATTTATAAGACTTGTGTATGTTTTTGGTACCAACAAATATACCACTTTTTGTTTCTAATCCCTATATTGTTTTTTAAGTCCTTGCAAGTATACCACTTGTTGTTTTTTATCCTTATTTTGTTTTAGTCTCTAAAATAATTTTTTTTAGGTTGGAATTGATCCCTGTAATATGTAAAAAAATTGACTTTAGTCCCTCTAGTATGGGCTACATAAGGATTAAAATGAATATCACAGACATATTACACAGACCAATTCTAACATGAAATTTTTTACAAAGACTAAAACAACAAGGACCACAAGGAAAAAGTGATATATTTACAAGGATTAAAAACAAATAATTCTGTTTACATAAAAGTGGTATATTTTCAAGGATTAAAAACATATTTAAGCCTATTAAGAATCATTATCAGCATTGAGAACTACCATATATAAATGTGTAATTGCTTTGGAAGGTAACATAAATGAGTCAACAAAGCCTCTTCTGGAATGGAAGCATTTGGAAGAGTTGAGTTATTAACTGATAACAGCATGAAAGAAGGATACAAATTTCCTTGTTGCCAACTTATAGTACCTAGAGTATGCTGCATGCTACTGTCAGTTAAAGTGTTCAAACACTGAACTAGACTGCTCAGATGAGAAGATCAGGTTCTTACCTCCTTTACAGTCCCAGATTTAGATTGATGAGTGATGGTGCACTGATCATGATCATGACCAGATAAAATAAGCTTCTGCCAAAATCATAAATGTTAGTTCAGAAAATGCTGAAGCCTAACAAATCAAGATTTGCACCATGAATCGGAAGACCTGTTTTTTGAATCGTGAGTTGAATCTTATTATGAATTGTAAGATTCTTACCAATAAAAATGTGTCACTTTTAAATAAAAACATGTGACATAACAAAATTATAAGTTGATACATTGTATATGAACCTCAAAATAATTCAAGATTCAAATCATAAATCAAATGACAAAAGAAAAGTGGTTGGTTATACAAAGTTGACAAAAAAATGGTTGACTACACTAAGTTTATGTAGTGATTTATTAAAATGAATTGGGATTCATCATATTGAATCGAGATTTAAGATGAAACTCATGTCCAAAATAAATACACACTTGAATTCGCATCGATTCAGTTCAATTTAGTATCGAATGGAGATACGACTTGCATGTATCATAAGATACCGATAACTATGGTTCAGAAAGTTGTAACCATCTTTATTCTTTATTGTCTCTGCTCTCGATTTCCCTCTATTCTCATTTTTTAATATCCATTCTTCATGGCAGAGAAATATTGTAAACTGGATAGCAAACTATACACATGAAATATAAATAAATTGTTGGCAAATCTATCATGGATTATTTTTTCCCCGCGTTCTAATATAAGGGTGAAATAACCATCCACAAAAATCCAAAGGGAAGGTAGATGACTCACAGGTTTGATGGTATCTAGTAAATACTTTGATGACTTCTCAAAAACATAATTTTGATACCTGAATGGACGAAAAGTCAAAACAAACCTCAGTATACATATGAGCCACTTATACAAAGTTCGTGCAAATTTCATGCCACAAGATGGGTAACTTACATGATATTACTAGTCTGGACAGTGTGACGTATCCTCTAAAAATTAAAGAAAGAAAGACTAATTAGTAGTTTCAAAAACAGAAACTAGCAAGCAAGAAAATTTTTATGCACAATCGTATTCTGAGGGACAATGCTCCATGAAATACAACATGCTTATTATAGATTCACTTCAAGAAACTGAAAAATAATCTTTACCTGATTGATAATTGGGGAACTACGATCAGGGCCACAGTAAGTGTCATTCGGTCGATATAAAGGAATGTGTGTTAATAAGACTCTTGGACGAACTACCTCATCTAGTAAAGTACAAAACTCTCGTGGATTATTACAGGACACATGATCCAACCAATCGATGAATTGGATTTATAAGACAGTTTATACCTACAGAGACATTCTTTACAAACTCCCAAGTTTGAGAAGTCAGATGCTTTTGTGCGTGTCCTGTAGAAAACATGATAAATTCAGTAATTTCAACTTTTCAAAAACTCCTCAAGCAATGACTTTTATATAAATAAATACTTAAATAGTATATGAATAAAATTTATAATATTTCAGTTATATATATATTATGTTTGTTATTTAATTAGTTTAAGAATGATTGCTTGTTTAATAAATAATTTTTTGTTATAGAAAGAAATAAACAATGCATGAAGAAAGCATTGTCCAAGAGAAACGATAATTTTTAAAGACATGAAAAGGAGGATTAAGTTCCATGATAAACATAGTAAAAGGGATAGGGCCCAAAACAAATACAAAAGCATCTAGACTATCCCTTTTTCGAATTCTAACAAATTGGATGGATTATCAAAACAAATTTGATAAGTAATTAGAAATTCTATATTTGTATTGAATTTCTAAATGAATCTTGAATTTAAAATTCAAAAATATATTTTTGAATTTTTATTATAAGGTCTGTATCTATTCGCTCGAAGAAAAAAACGAATCGAACGTTCGAGTATTCTAAATTTTATCAAAAAGTAGTAGAAGGAGGGAGATTTAAAATAGAGATATATATACTTTATATCTCTTTATATTGAATTGCGAATACAGAGATAATAGAATCATTTCTGATTCGACTAAATATGGGTATCCAATATAGATGAAAGAAAATCAAACAAAAAAAAACAAATAGAAGCAAAATTTTCCAAATATGGGATTAGGTATCTAAAAAATTCAATAGTTACTGCATATAATTTTCATAATAGAAATGAAAAAACATCCTAATGAGATCTCAATCTCAAAGAAAAAACGGGGGATATGGCGAAATTGGTAGACACTACGGACTTAATTAGATTGAGCCTTGGTATGGAAACTTACTAAGTGAAAACTTTCAAATTCAGAGAAACCCTGGAATTAACAATGGGCAATCCTGAGCCAAATCCGGCTTTCGGAAAACAAACAAATAAAAGTTCAGAAAGTTAAAATCAAAAAAGGATAGGTGCAGAGACTCAATGGAAGCTGTTCTAACAAATGGGGTTGACAACATTTTCTTTCGTAATAAGAAAGGAATCCTTCTATCCAAATTTCAAAAATTTAAGGATCAAGGATAACGATATATATGTTATATATATGTACTGAAATACAATTTCAATTGATTAATGAAGACTCTTAACTTGTATTTTGTATTTGTAAATATTTAGATTCGATTCTATCACAAATGAAAGATGTGAATGAACTAAATTACAACGTAATAAAAGAATATTCATTGATCAAATCAGTCACTCCTCCATAGTTTGATGGATCTTTTGAATAACTGATTAATCAGACGAGAATAAAGATAGAGTCCCATTCTACATGTCAATACTGACACCAATGAAATTTTTCGTAAGAGGAAAATCCGTCGACTTTTGAAATCGTGAGGGTTCAAGTCCCTCTATCCCCAAAAGCCCTTATTTATTCTCTAATTTTTTATCCATTTTTGAATGAAAATGGATAAAGTCTTTTTTTTTTAATTTATTTAGTTGACATAGACTCAAGTAATTTCCTAAAATTAGGATGTTGCGTCAAGAATGGTCGGGATAGCTCAGCCGGTAGAGCAGAGGACTGAAAATCCTCGTGTCACCAGTTCAAATCTGGTTCCCGGCGATTCATTTGTATGAGGATCTATTCCCATATTTATTTTAATAAATTGGGGGAATAGATACATATTTATTAGTGATCTTGATCATCATACATAATTTATCTAGGTGTACGGAGGGATATATGCTCTTTCTAGATGAAGAATGAATATATGTATATTCTAGGTATAGAAAGTCAGTCTGAAAATGAATGATTCGATTTAGTTTCTCTTTTTTCTGCGCTCCAAAAAGAATGTTAATATTTCAACAATATTCAAATGGTTAAATTAATTGATTGAAATACTTAAAAATTTAGGGGAGTTCAGAGGGGGAAATAGTCTCAATTCATCTCAGATATATTCTAAAAAAAATCTGTTCCATTTTTTTTATATTTCTTTGCTTTGATCGTACTTTTTCTTTTTCGTAGACGGATATCGAATTAATGTTGATGTACATCTTACATAGTTAATGATGCAGAACTTTTTCAGTTTATCCTATTGGCTTACCTGAAATAAGTATCGTTCCAATTTTAGAATCTCAATGAATCCCTCTTTTATTGTCTTATTTATTTATCGAAATCTACATTACTCCTTCTAATCTATAAGAAAAAGAAAATGTACATATATTTCTTGAATATTTGGGGTTCTCGAAATGCGGATTTTTTTCTTATTTTTATCATTTAATGAGCATCTTGTATTTCATAAAAATTGGGGGCGATATAATCTTTACGCAAAGGCCATCCGATCCAACTTTCTGGCATTAAAATACGTTTCAGACGCGGATGATTATCATAAGATATTCCTAACATGTCATAAGATTCCCTTTCTTGAAAATCCGCACTTTTCCAAACCCAGAAAATAGAAGGAATTCTGGGATTTTTCCTTGGGGCAAATACTTTTATGCATACCTCTTCTGGTTGATTATCAAAACAAATTGGATGGATTATCAAAACAAATTTGATAAGTAATTAGAAATTCTATATTTGTATTGAATTCTAACAAATTGGATGGATTATCTAGACTATTGCTACTTATAAAACGTGATATATCAAATTGACAAGGAAAAACCCAGTTTACCATCAAGAGTTTGTGCGTCGACAGCAATAAAATCCACTTCTCCGACTGCAAATCTGTAGTTTCTAATCCCAAATGTTTCCTCATAGCGTCTGATAACCTATGCAGATGTAATAATGATAAAAATGTTATGAGCAAAGAGGACACCAAAGGAAGCACACAGTTCAAAAAAGTGCAAACAATAAACATGTTTGTCATATTCTATGATTATAGATTGTGAACTATGCAAAACGGAACTGAAAAACTTGAGTAAAGAACTTCTTGCGACAAAGCATTTGACAAACTTAACGTGATTTAAAGCTTACTTTATATGAATCACAATTAAAAAGATAATAAATGTAATTTCCCATCTCTAAGGTCTTGAATATAGTTATGACTCCAATATAACTGTAACTTGGCATTTGACTTCATAGCTTTGTATTGTACATACCAACGGAAGCAATCTTTTTGCAACTTGAACATCAAAAGTTGAGCAATAAAATGTTGAAATACCTCTGGTTTTGCATAATGAAGACTTTCATAACCAATATCATGGTTTCCAGGAATATAGTAAACTTGTTTGTCTGTGTATTTTCCTTGTGCATCCAAACCAAATATATGTTTAAAGCGATATAACGACTCCTCCCACCTGTCCATCCAAAATATTGAAAAAGAATTTCATATTAGGAAATCCAAGTGAACATGCTATAGATGCAAGATTACTAAATAAACACTTGACTAAATTGTTTACAAAATGCACCCTTAAGAAGTTACCACTTACCTAAATTGAAAACATTTCACATGGCATGATAAATAGATTACAACAAAAATTTAAAACTTGTAGAAAATCAAATCACAAATGAATATTTTTTTTCTTCAGGACTTACTCTTCATCCGATAAAAAAGGACCTCCATCAAAGTAATCGCCTAAAAACAATATGACATCAGGTTTGAAAGGCAGGATAGATGAAAAGAATGATCTGCGCATGTTTAAATCAGTGTAGAATTTTGCAATCTCCAGTGCAAGAGATTTCTCAGGTAGATGGAGAGAAGTTTTATCCATGAGCTGTTATGTTACAAAAAAAATAATATCGAAGAATTAAATACACATCCACTGAAACATTAATCAATAGATTTGCATAAACAGGCATATGCAATGCAAGTAAACTTCACATTAATATATATTTTAAAATAACTGCAAAGCACCTACACAGACACGACGCCCACACATATAGAAATGCCTTCAATCTGCAGTGTTTGTGCTACATCTATATTTATACCTATACTAAAGGGGATGGGGGAATTTGGTGTAGCCTATTTTCAATAGTACCAAAATTATCCTCAACAGTTTTCAAATAAGAAGTAATATTGCATGTTATATTTGTTTAGAAAAAAAAAGTATTAACTATGTTCAATTTTTATAATTATATTTAGCCAATTTCATTTATTTTATTTGAAATCAAAATACAAATTACACAAAAATTATTGTTCATGATTAGCATATGTTAGTGCAATTTCTTCATCTTGTTTACCAATGTTATGCCCATCTAGACACTAGTAGATATATATGGTAATGATATGCATTACATAATCATAAGAGTAGACAAGTTCACCTGTGGATCTGCAATAACAGCAACTTTTACATAATCAGTTTGGTAATTTTCACTTTTTGTTTGAACCTGCTGTCAAAAAATCACAAAATACTGTAAGTTAGTTATGCATTTTAATAAATTCACACTATAAAATTGTAATAATGTACAGACATTTTTTTTTAATGTTATGTAAAAAGATACAATGATTCTAACCATCAAACTCTTCAATATCCCACAAAACTCCAAAAAATAATTTCCAACAAAATCAAAAAAATTGTAGATCCACCATATATCCCCCAACTAAAAACTCAAGTTTGAATATGTCATTGGAAGCTACCAAAATGTCTAGAATTTCATAACAACAAAAAAATAAAAAATTGAAAATGACCCATAAATGAAGAAAATGAAAAGATGAAAACTTGATGGTTACCAACCATTGAAGAAGAAGAGTGGAGAAGATGGGGCCATGAACAAGTGAAGAGAGATGGAAGCCAATAAGCGAACATTTCACCATAGAGAAGGGTTAGTGCCCATATGAGGCATAGGAAAATAGTCAACTCCTGTTGCTTCATCACTGATCTTTCACCAATCTCTTCAAAACAATGCTTCAATTATTGCATTGCAGGGTTAAATGCTACATGCACCCCCCCCAACCGAATTTGCCAACCTCGGTTCTTGATCTTTTTTTCCTTCCTGTTTTTTCTTACCAGATTATTGCCTAGTTTTAGGCTCTGTTTGCTGTTAGAAAAAGGTGAGATGTAAGAACAGGAAGGAAAAAAACCACATAATAGAAAATGAAGGATGATTTTAGTTTAAATCCGATTTTCGTTTCAAAATTTTCATTATACTATTGAAATTTATATGCCCTAGTTTTTTACATTCACGTTAAACGGGATACGATCACACAATTTTTTTTTTTTTCTTCTTTTTAATAGAGAGTCGACTTGTTTTTTATTTTATTTTTATTTTAATAAATAATTATTTAATAAATAAAAATAATTGAAAAAATAAATTATATAAATAAAATTCATTAAAAAAATATATCAAATTTAATGTAGTTGAAGATATCTGTCAAAGTAAAAAATATTTATTTGAATATATGTGTCTAAACAAATAACCTCTATATTATTTTAACAATTATCTAATATTTTGTATATAAATTAGCCACTTCATTATATTTTGTTAATAATTTCTT
>JBBPBT010000850.1:16737310-16753130 GCA_037974875.1 Cicer bijugum | reverse complement strand
ATTTAAAATCTACACATTTAACTATCAAATACGAAATATGATGTTTAATATGATAATATTAAAATTTATCAATTGAACTATATTTTATAAAATCTTATAAAACTATTCAGATTCTTATCATCATTATATTACTTAATTTATTGAAGTATAATTAACTGTTTAATAAATAATATAGTCAAATTAATTAGAAACAAATTTTTCCAAATATCTACTTCATAAATATATGTATTTTTTATAAATTAAAATTTGTAAAATTATTCCGATAATACCACAAATTTTCCTACAATCTTTTTTTGAATGATAAAGTTTCCTACAAATTTAAGTTTGTAGGAGATGTGGTTACCACTTAATTACAAGTTCCAACTTACAGAAAATACAGCAAAAATTGTAGGAAATCCAATTAATCCAGAAGATTATAAGTAATTTTTGTTGCGAATCAATGTTAACAAGCAAATTTTCCATCAAATTTTTTAAAAATAAAAATATAAACAAATTTAGTTTTTTGTTAAAATAAAACATTTTTTTCTTAAATCAAAACCCTAAATCTCTCTCTCTCTCTCTAAATTTCTGATCTACTACAGAAATATTCGAGGTTTGATTTGGAGCTGGTGTTCCCTCATCGCTCTCGTTCTGTTCGCATTTCTGATCGTTTGCGGTGTTTCTGCAATCGAAGGTAGCGTCGTCTTGTTCTTCTTCATTATCGCCTTTTTTATTATTTTCTTCTTCGTTTTTTTCGTCTTAGATTTATAGAGCGAGCTATCGTATATTACTTCTATGAGACCGTGTTTAGTTCTTCTGCTTTTCAAACTGTGTTTTCTCTTTTCGACATTGCAATTTAATTTTCCGGTTTTAAGCTATATGAAGATCTTTATACTTCTCATTTTCATTGTTGAAAGTTTCTTTTTGAATGGGATAGGCCATATAATGTTTATTTTATTGATATTTTTGTTGTTTGAATTAAGTTTTATTGTTGAAAATTATGAATATGATATTTCTACACACTGTTTATACACAATGTACATGAAAAGCTAGTTATCATATAGTATTTTTGCAGCTGAGCAGAAAATGGAAATGCCAACACATCGAATATGGATGTATAATAGGCTTCTTCCTGGTCGAAAGGGATACACAGTTGAATTTTTGCAAGGCCTCGAAGAGTTTATTGATTTTGCTTGTCAACAACCAAACTATTTGAATGAAGGTGTAATAAAGTGTCCATGTAAGCTATGTAAAAATGCGAGGCGCCGAACTCCAAATGAAGTAAATGTTCATATCCGTCAAAAAGGGTTTATGCCTGGATATTGGTATTGGACATCCCATGGAGAGGCAGTCCCTCAAACTAATCTTGATGTTGATATGAACTTAGACTCAATGTCTGGTAGTGGTCAACAAGACATGGGGTTTGAGGATGCTGATATGGATGACCAACGTTATGTACCAAATGAAGAGGTATCTCCAAATGTGGAAGCAAATGAATATTATGATATTTTGGATTCAACTAAACAACCTTTGCGGCCAGGGTATAAAAATACATCAAATTTGTCTGCTGCTATTACAATGCTTAGTTTACAATCTAAACACAACATGTCACAAGCGTGTATTAATGACGTGGTAAAGTTTATGAGGGATGCAAGCCACATCGAGAATGTAATTCCTTCAACTTTTAAGGAAACAAAGAGAGCTATGCAGCCAACTAAAATTTTAAGAAAAAAGAGATGTGCAGAAACCAGTGCACCATTGATAATTCCATCAGATACCCTTCAAGCTTATACCAACCAAACCACTAAACCTCCACCTCGAACTAAACCTCGAACTAAACTAAACCGACCTCAATCTCAACCTCAACCCATTCAACCTCTACCCCGACTTCAATTCCGACCTCAACCTCAACTCTGCCTGCAACCCCAATCTACTCAATCTCAACCTAAACTCACTTCGCTTCCACTTCGATCTCGACCTCTACCTACTTCACCTCCACCTCGATCTCGACCTCAGCCTACTCCGCCTCCACCTCAATCGCAACCTCAACCTACTCTACCTCCAGCTCGATCACGATCTCGACCTCAACCTACTCCGCCTCCACCTCGATCTCGACCTCTATCCAACAAATCTCAAACCATTCCTACCCAAGTCCTTAATTGGCGAGAATTTCCAATGGTCAACGAAACTCCGTCTTCTTCATCTAGCCATGTTAATGGAGAAAGTAATGGGAACAAAATTCCTATTCTCCCAGAAGGGGATGGGTGAGTCCTTTTTAACATAATATATGATTTGAATTTTTATTATTAAGATCTTTATTAATTATTTTTATTATTTTACACAGGTTTGATCAACACAGCTTGGTAGTTAAGGAAATTGCTTCAATCATACGTACTAACTTGCAGGAGGGAAAACCATCATGGAAGCAATTATCTAAAAAGCAACGAGATTCGTGGTTTGATATATTTAAAGTAATCAAATTTCAAGCTTTGGCTGGATTGATTTAGGTGTTGTGTTATTGTTTAAAAAATGTGTCTAATGTAATCATCTTTTATTATTTTATCAAAATCGATGTAGTCAAAGTTTACTTGGCCACCTCAGCATAAAGACATGGTGCGGCGTAACTTTGAGAAAAGAGGTTCAGCTAAAATGATTCAATTAATGCAAGAAGCACGGAAAAATTTAGATAAAAAACCAAATTGGATGGAAGAGGATGTGTGGGCTCAATTGAAGGCACATTGGGAGTCCTTAAAGTACAAAAGAAAGTCTGAAATAAACAAAAGAAATTGTGAGTCTATGGCTGGTGCATGTCTTCACACTGGTGGATCAATTCCTCATCGTCTGCATTGGAAGCGAATGGTATTATTAATTTACTGTTATATTTTGTATTTTAGTTTTCAAAATTAATAACATTAAAATGTCCTTTTATCAATTACAGAAGGAGGCAAAAGGAACAGATCCATCATTGGAGGAGTTTTATCTTCGTACTCATCGAAAAAAGGATCAAAGTTGGGTTGGTCCTTGTGCAGAATCTGCCTATGTAAGTCCCATCTTTTCATTTATTTTGTTTTTTAACATAGACATATTTGTTTTTTCATTAATAATAACTCTGAATTCTGGTACATGGATATGTGTTTTATATATTTGTTTGCTGGAATTGATATATGTTATTATTTTGTTATCTCTGATTACTGCTTTTGAAATGGAAAATAGTTTCACTTTACACTCTTTCGCTATTTTGATTTTTCTATTTACTTGGTGTTGAATTTTAGCTGGCTGGCTGGAAATTAACTAGTTCAGTTGTAATGTATCTCTGCTGGCTGGAAATAAACTAGCTCAATTGTAATGTATCTTTGAGAGGGATTATTTTTCATTTACACTTCCCTGGTTTCTCATGTGCTTCACTAATAGAAACCAAACCAATAAACATTCAACTCACAAACCACAAGAAAACTGTGACTCATCATTCTTGCTTGTGAACTTTGCTATCATTTCTTCTCTTTGCCATATTCCAATGCAGCCCTTTATTAGGTTCCAAAGCAGGCTGTGAAATCTCCAAGCCATGCTTCAGCACCAGTTCTAAGTATCTGCAATTGGAATCATAGAGGCATATGAAATTTCCTAACAAAATCGTAATATAATATATCCAATACTAATAATCACTCATCTGTGTTAAAATGCTCAACCCCAGGTCTTCATCCTACATGGATACATTCTCGTATGGTGCCAAAGTGTGTGGATGCAGAAACCACTTAGCATAATAACTGACCACTCTGTTTGGTAAACAATATTAACAGAAAAATTGAAAAGTCGTCATCCAAAACTTATTGCCAAGCAGAGGATGAAAAATCATTTTGACCACTCAAACTCATCCCATTCAGTGATTTAACCATCATAGCGAAAAAGAAGGATTGTGAAGCTCTTTAAAAGGGGGGAGAGAGGACTTTTTTCATAGCTGTATCAATAATGTGTCGCTCAATGACATGATCTGTAGTCAACCTGGGTAGTTGAATACACAAGTGTATTGTCAGTTCATATTACCATCATTCCCATCAATTATACTTGTTGAAATTGTGGGATTTTAGAGAAAAGGAGGAGAGAAAATAATAAGGGTTTGAATATTATTGATAATAGCTTAATGCTGACTTGATTACAAAAGACTCAATACTAATCTCTATTTATAGAGAAACATAGACTAAATCCTAAATTAGGAATAAATCATAATAATAATGAGAGATATTCTAAGATTCCCTATGATTATAAATTAATCATAGAAAATAACTCAAGATACTCTAATATGATATAAAAGATACTATAAGATATTATAAGATATTTTCTAATATTCTAACACTCCCCTCAAGCTAAAGCTTACTAAGCTTTAGCTTGCTACAAGAAAATAATGTTTTGCTCCACAAAATAATAAAAAAATATGGAGAGGCAACTCAGGGATGCATGTGAAGTCGGAGAGAATTGCTATAAATATAGCCTAGCCAGATAGTCTGATTGATCATCAGCCTGAGAGAAATTCATGGTAGGCAATTGAACAAAGCAAACTCTGTTCTTCTAAAAAGTGCATTTGGAAGCTTCAAACCAATAATAGTGGAGACTCAAAATATTTAAACTTGAATCTGTTTCAAGAAGAAAGAGGCGTGCTTCAAGGAGAGAAAGGCAAGACCAGTGCATCTGGGACAAATTGTCAAGATAAAGTAAGTCATGAAAATAAAAGATACCATTAGAATAACCACCAACTGAAGAAGTCATCACTAATATAATTCATATGTGGAAAAAGAGACACCACCATAATGATTGTCAGTGAAAATAAAAGCCACTGTTGGAATCTATTAGTAAGAACTAAATTGCATGACAAACACCAAAGAAGAAGCAACGCAACTCTAACGAAACGAAGCCATGATCGATCATCAAAGTAAGAAAATACGTCCAAAATAGGAGAGATAACAGTTGTTTGAACAATGACACATATTTTCGTTGATCAAAATTGGAGAGTTAGGGCAGATCTGAAACCATCGAAGAGAAATAATCGTGCACCAAGAAAAATCCCATCAATTGAATTGCAAATCTTCCAAACCTGTCAGCTAAAAGCCCACTCATAAGGGCTGCAACAGCTGCCACGGCAAAGGCTGGAGAGTTTCCTCCACCATAAATTTGATCCCAAAGTCCACTTTTGAAGGACACCACAATCTCTGGGACCACTATTCCCAGAATCAGAATCAGGACACCCATTCAATGCCTCCACAGCATTGGCAGCATTGTCTGGATTTTCGAAATTGACAAAAAACAAAACACTTTGATCTACCATATGCATCTCTCATCAAAACAGCACTAGTAATGGTGCCATATTCGGCTTCCTTGAATTCCTGCAGCTCTAAGGCTATCCTCAAACAAATCATTCTGCATAGCAAATCCAGGATCAATAACATAGACCATACCATCAATTCATCCTTCTTCTCCTCCTCATTGGCAGCAGCAGCAGGGGCAGCACCAGAATCAGCAGCTGGGGCAGCAACTGCAGCTACAGCAAACTTGCTTGGATCCTTTAGGAACTCCTTGACCTTGTCAGCCTCATGGAAAGAATATTTTGTTGCAACTGCGACAGCAAGAACATTCTTGTAGGCATTCACAAACATGTGAGGAGCAGCAGCAAGTGTTGGGTATGAGATGGCCAATGAAAGTGAAGTCACCACTGAGACACCAATAGCAAACTTCTCAATGAGAACCTCAGGGGTAAATACTGAACCATTATCATAAACGGAAAGCACCACAAGACCATATGAAAAGGGCCTTATGCCTAGCTTGGCAAGCAATGCAGCTTCTGATGAACCAACCTTGTCTCTCTTCTTGATGAGTTCAACAGGGGTAATGATTTTAATAGTACCCTTGTTAATCTTAGCTGCAGAGTCGTCCACGACGTCGAATAAACTCATCTTCCTCTTCCTCTCCGTACCCATCAAAACCCTAATTATCTTCAATTGTTAGGCACCATTTCAGCGATATACGAATATACCTTTTCACAAATTCCACAATAATAATATATTGGGAACTGTGAGTGAAACGAAACCCCTTGAAAATACACAGGCTTGGCCAACGTTAGTTAGGGCTAAATCTGCTGAAAAATAAAAGAAAAGCTACAAAGAATGCTAAATCGAAATTGGGACACGATTTATTGAAATTTTTTTTTACCGAATGTTGGAATGTTAGAAAAGAGAAACTATGATTATATTCCCTAATTGTTGAGAACTCGGCAGCGGAATAGAGGCTAGATCGTTCAAGGAGGATCGAAATAGGCTCTAGATACCATGTTGAAATTGTGAGATTTTAGAGAAAATGAGAGAAAATAATAAGGGTTTGAATATTATTGATAATAGTTTAATGCTGACTTGATTACAAAAGACTCAATACTAATCTCTATTTATAGAGAAACATAGACTAAATCCTAAATTAGGAATAAATCATAACAATAATGAGAGATATTCTAAGATTCTCTATGATTATAAATTAATCATAGAAAATAACTCAAAATACTCTAATATAATATAAAAAATACTATAAGATATTTTCTAATATTCTAACAATACTATTGCAGTTTATCATCTTCATCACATAAATAATCTTATGTAAGATAAATATTTGATTTCATTTCCATTACCAACGGTTAACTTCTTTTTTTAACAACAAATGTCACTAGTTAGTGTGTTATGCTTATGGACAGTTGAAGTCATGACCTCTTTATCACTTCAATGCTAATTTTCTCCATCCAAATAAACCCATCCATCTTATAGTATATGACCAATGGTTAGCTATGTGAGGGTCAAAGTGAATAATATTTCACGATACCACTAATTAGAAGAAATAGTCTTCAAAGCTTGCCTCGTGTACCTTAGAAAATCAACTTTTACTAGTAAAACTTTTTGTTTCTAGCAGTGCTATGTGATTTTAGCACTCCATTATTTTTATTTTTGTCAATTTTCTATCAAAACTTTTGTTACTGATACAATTCTCAATGCCTGATATTCTTTTTTCTGGTTTACCATATTTATTTAGCCCTTGTTCTTCTGTCGCATCTTTAATTAAATTGACTCTACTTTTACCTTTTCTAACAGTTATTTATTTTCTGATATATTCAAATGTGACGCAGGATAAATTTGAACAAAAAAAATTAGAATTATGTTCCAAGTTTGTTTCCGGAGAGAATGGAGGTGATAGTCAACGATCCGTAGATATGCCATCTGACTTGGATATATGGATAGATTCTGTTGGAGTGAAAAAAGGAAGGATTTTTGGTCTTGGGTCTGTAAACAAAACATTAATTACATCTTTGAGTCAACCTGCCAAACTTAATTCAGAAGATGTCAATGCTTTAAGAAGTCAGATTCATGCACTAAACGAGTCACTGCAAAGACAGGAGCAAGAGAAAATAGAGATGAGACAAGAGTTGGCCGAGACTAGAAAACAAGTAGTGACTTTAATGCAACATTTGGGATTCGCTGCCTCTTCTTCTCGTCCACATTCATCACCTCAACACAGCAATGAAATTGTTAACGGTGATGACGATACTGATGATGATCAGATTGAGTAGGAATTTATCTGATTTGGTTTAGGGTCTTGAGAAATAGTACTTTTTTTTTTTTTTTTTTTTTTTTTTTTTTCTGGTAGAAACTAGAAATAGTACATTTGTTTAGTACAAAAAGGTTGAACATATTGTGGTATATTTTATGCATTTCTGGGATGCTTTACTGTGAAAATTAAAAGTATTATTATATAGACTCAATTCATTTTCAATAAGGTTGAACTTATTGTGCTAGGCAGAATTAAGTCTACTCAAAGACGAGCAAATAAACTCAATTCTCTTCAAAATTAAAATAATATAAACTTAATTTTATAAAATCAAATCTGTACCGATGTAAAATGGTTTTCTACATGTACAAATTATGATGACATATCTAAATAGGTAGATTTGATTGGACGTTCGTGTAAAAAAACTGTTAAGTGTGTATAGTACAAATTAAACTCTTATAATACTATAGCCAAAAAATATTTATTAAAATTTAATCAAACACAGTATAGATGATTAAAGGTTCATTATTTATCCAAAATTATTCATTAATGACTTTCTAAATTCAATTTCGAAGGACTCAATCTCATTTGCATAGTATAAATTAGGATGGCCAATTGTGTTAGAAATCATAGCGTTAATGTGTTCTTATCCAGGGAAGCTCACTTGCAGGTTCAATTGAAATTTGAAAGCAGCGAATTCTAGCATGATATGATTTCATGCACTTTGAGGGGTATAATGTTTCTTTTTTCCATTTGATTCTGTGTCTGGTGAAAGAAATGATTAATCATGCATAGCCATTATGTTTTCATTGGCCCACCACTGAAAATGAACCTCACATTTAAATGGCTAGGAAGGATTTTCATGTTTATACCCAAAACAACCAGAAAAATGGATATATAGTCAATGAGTAATCATGAGCATGTTACATTTATGCTATGTCACATCTCCAATAAGCTTCCAACATCTCTGTCATCTATTTTCATAAGCTGAAAAAAGTATACCAGTAATTATCTTTATGAGTTATTTCAAACAATTAAATATGTTTGAAAGAGTTTATTTAGCTTATTTGAGTTTATCTTATAGGATAAGCACTCGAAGAGAAGTATATCTATTTGAATTGACTTATTTGAGATTATCTGTTGACATAAATATTGTGAGACTTTTTAACAGAGCACATGCAAACAACTTATAATAGATCCATAAGCTCTTTTTAATTTTTTTCCCCATAAATTATTCATGATATTTTATGAAAATAACTTATAATTTATAGGAAAATAGTTTGACACTATTTCCCCTTTCGTTATAAAAAATAGCTTATACATAAATGTTTATATCAAGTCTTTAATAAGTTGTTTATTTAAATAGAGTCTAAGTTTTTAGAAGAGTTTATAAAAATAGCTTATAACATAGTGATATATTTTATCCTAACACACCCTCTAAATAAGTTCTTTCAAGAGTTTATTATATATCATATCCTTCTAAAAATATCCAGAAAAAAACAACTGAAAATGTTGATTATGTTTGCCATTAAGCAATAAATCTCTAGAGTTATTGCGTGCACTTCTGCTTTTGTTTGTTGGCCTTACATTTAGTCTTGATACATAATAATAAAACTTCAAGTTAACATTATCAAAAGATGTCAAACATTGTGATCTGGAAAGCATGTTAGCTTCACTGTGCAAATTCTAAAATGTCAACTTTATTGTTGAATCACATTATCAGAAGATGTATGTAATCTGTATTTCCTCTTGGTGTTGAACAAAGTTTGGTTGCTTGCTTAGCACAACTTATAATTAAAATCTAACTAACATTCATCTTAATTAATGCTATTAGTCTTAAAATACCCTTTGGGAGAGCTTTGCTCTCTAACATGCATTCATTTGACTCGATTCAGATTAGTTAGATTATAATGTAATTTTCAGTCTTTTTGTTGTTTAGGAGATATTACAGGAATGCAAAACAAGGCCGGATCTAGGGCCAAGCAGTCCAAACTAGGGCTTTAAGATCTTAAAATTTTGGGTTATAAAAAAGCCTAAAAAATTTAAGTTTAGTTATAAATATATAATATGGTATATTAATTATAGATTTTTTTGGGTTAACTTCATAGATATACATCTAACTCTGTTGGTCAAGATAAGAGTCTCTTCTTCGTCTTGATCCAGATTCAAACTTGTATGCAACAAACATTGATTCTTTTTTTTTATAAGACTTCAACATAACATTTACTTTAAAACTCTATACACGTTGGAGGGGCCTGGATGGAAGTTAATTTGAGGATGAAATTTGTTACATCAATTATCTTTTAGTTCAGTAAAAAAAATTGGTCTTGTGCTCGATGGTATGAGTCTGAGCTATAAACACAAAATTTGGCATGTCTTTTCCTTTTGAAATTAAGCTATACATACTAACTATAATTAAAAAGGGATTCACATTTAGTAATGTGAATGGCAATAATTAAAGTCAGTAAGTTGTAGCATTGCTGTATTAAGATTGAGAAGTAAAACAAGAAGAATTGATAAAATGCTGTATTCTTAACAAGATATAGTTATTAGAAGCCGATGAAATATGAAGGAATAGTTTCTGCATAAGAAATGACACTAGTTTCTATAATACAAAGTTTTCTGCAGTTGAAAATGGATGATCACATAAATACAATTCACAAAATCTTTATGGCAATAGTCTTCTGACAGGGTGAGTCAACATATAAAATTGGTAAAAATGACAATCTGTATTTATAAAAAAAGCAAAAAAAAAAAAAAAATTTGCACAAGTATACATATCTACTGTCACAATTTGTTCCTCCCTAGTCTTTATTTCTTTGTTGGTTGGTTGATCCAACATTCTTTAGCCATTCGACAACTTCTCTTATACTTGGTCTCTTGAAAGGATTCATGTTGACACACATGCATGCCACATCAAGTACTTGCAGCATCTCTCCTTCAAATCCTTTCCCTCTCAAAAGAGGGTCAAATACTTGATCATGTTTTCCTTCAATTTTCATCTGTTGAACCCAACTAACCAACTCCCTTGAAATTTTTGGTTTGCATACATCCATAGGTCTCCTTCCAGTGAGAAGCTCGAGCATAACAACCCCAAAGCTGTACACATCTCCTCTCAGAGTAGCCACCCATGCTTGTCCGTACTCCGGAGGAATGTAACCTAATGTACCTACAAGTTCTGTTGTAACATGAGTTTCATACGGAAGAATCAACCGTGACAACCCGAAATCGGCAACACGTGCTTCAAACTTCTCGTTAAGGAGTATGTTGCTCGACTTTATATCGCGGTGCACAATGTGTGGGTCGCATATCTGATGCAAATAGGCTAAACCACAACTTGCTCCTAGTGCGATCTTCAAACGAGTCGGCCAATCAAGTTGAGTCGCACCGTCCGCCTTTTCGTGCAGCCAATAATCCAGACTTCCATTCTCCATGTAATTATATATGAGTAGCCGGTAACCATCGTGCACGCAGTAGCCTTGCAATGCTACAAGATTCTCATGTTGTGCTGTTGACAAAGCCTCTACTTCTGCTTTAAATTCCCTTTCCATAAGGCCTAAATCTCCTGAAAGTTTCTTGATGGCTAACTTAGTTCCATTTGAAAATGTTGCTTTATAAACCAAACCAAAACCGCCGCATCCTACTATATTTGCTTGACTGAAATTTTCAGTGGCTTTTATGATCTCGAATATGGAAAGATCCTTTGTTTCATTAGTTTTGTTGGGGAACAATACCACTAAGCTAGCTTCCTTGTCAACCTCAGGATGAACTCCACTATTTGAGTACGGAGAAATCGATTCGAGTTCAATCTTATCGTGATCTCCTCCGGGATTGACCCTTCTCTTTGAGAGTATCCACAGTGTCAACAATGTGATCATAGTAGCTATGCCAAAACAGACCGCAATAATAAGTATGACTATTACTTTTTTGTTTGAGCTGCCACTACCTGCACTAGTAGTATTTTGTTGAGAAGACGAACAAGGCCGCTGAATAACCAATCCACACAATTGCGGGTTTCCTTCGAAGCTGGAGTTGGAAAATGTATCGAACTGACTGCCAGTTGGTATCCGTCCTTGAAGATTATTGTAAGCTACACTGAAAAAAGACAAGAAATGTAACTGATTGAGCGAATCAGGAATTTTTCCCGATAATTGGTTTTCCGAGAGGTCTAGTTTCTCTAAGTTAGCCAAGTCTGAAATTTGATCTGGTATATCGCCAGAGAAGTTGTTTTTCTTCAGGTCCAGCTGATGAAGGACTTTCAGTTTCCCGATCTCAATCGGAATGCTTCCATTAAGGCTATTAGTTTCGAGATATATTGCCGGTGGTAGGCTCGAAAGCTGATTATATTGCAGCAGGGAAACATTGTTGGCATTAGCAAAGACAGGTAACTCCAAGTAAGTCCTTTCTACTTTATCATTTGCCTGTTGTGACACTAGCGCTGGGAGTCTTGTGAGCTCTATCGGAAACACGCCCGTAAGGAGGTTAACAGACAAATCTATGTAGAAAAGCTGAGGAAGTGTACCTAACCAAGGAGGAATTGAGCCACTTAATTGATTAAAGGACAAATCCAAAGCCTCAAGCTTCTTCAAATTTTCAAGCCAACTTGGTATTTCACCTGTGAAACTACAACCACCTAAGCCAAGAACTTGGATATTTTGAAAACCATCAGAATCCATTATCATGTTCACATGATTTGGTATCATTTCATTGTAAAAATTCTTGGAGAGCATAAGGGTACTAAGCTTCTTGAGACCAGTAAGTATTCTAAGAGCACCGGTGATATTCGTCAGCTGGTTATCAGAAATCGACAAGAACGAAAGAGACTGAAGTCCAAGCATCTCAGATGAAATTTGTCCCTCAAGTTGATTAGATGCAAGCCTTAAAGCAGCAAGTGACTTACAATCATAAAGGGTTGGTGGTAAAAAACCTGTAAACCTATTGTTACCAAGGTCAAGTGTAACAAGTCTTACAAATCCAGAGAAATTGAATGCTGAAAGATTTCCTTCCAATTTATTGACCCTTAAGTTCAACTGAACAAGATTGACACAATTCATCAAAGACAGCGGAATAGTACCTGTCAAATTGTTGACATGAAGAAGCAACTTTTCCAACTTGGAAAGTTTACCAATTTCCTTAGGAATAAAACCTGTTAAATGATTGGAATAAAGCTCCAAAACAGTGAGATTCTTAAGTTTAACAATGCCATCATCAATAGTTCCAGTGATTTTATTAAGTGGCAATGAAATTTCTTTTAAGGAAACAGCATCAAATATATCAATTGGTATAGTCCCTGATAGAGCATTAAAACCTGCTCTAAATCTCTCCAAATTAGAACATGCTCCTAATCCAGTCTCAATAAAACCCTCAAAATCATTGGAAGAATAATCCAAGAATCTTAAAGAAGCTGAATTATTATTATGTTCATCAATACAAAAGATTGAAGTGTATATTTGACCTCTGAAGCTGTTATTACTAACATTGAAAGAAATCAAATTCCCTCCTTTTGCAAGATTCTGAAGTAGTGAAATTGGTAATGTTCCATTGAATGAATTACTAGAGAAATCAACAACAACAACAACACTAGTGCTATTTCTATTGCTAGGTAAAGATGGCAATTCACCAGATAAATGATTATAACTTAAATCAAGGATTAAAAGGTGACTAAGAAGCGAAAAAAATTGTGTTTGAAGATTACCATACAACTTATTATGTGAGAGATTAAGGTGAGAGAGTGATTCAAGGTTAGAAATAGAAGGTGAAAAGAAACCATTAAGACCTCTAGAAGGTAACAAAAGATGAGTAACATGGTTGTTATTTTGATCACAAGTTATACCTTCCCAATTGCAACAATCAAAAGAAGAAGACCAATTAAGAGGTGGGTAAGGTGAAGAAATTGAAATGTTTGAAGAGAAAGACAAGAGTGAATCTTTGTCAATTTGGTTACAAGAAGAAGAGACATGGAGAACAAACAAGGAGAGGAATAAGGGTATTGTTGTGAAAGAGACCATTAATTTGGAAAAAACCATGAAAGAGGTAAAGGGTTGTTGTTGTTGTTGTGATGTTGATTTCATGAGAAGACAAAGGGGGGTAGTGTAGTAATAGTGGTGATTAGAAGAAGATAAAGGTGGAGTCTTTGGATTGAATTTGATGGTTGAAGTGAAGAAGAATGGTGAAGAAGAATAAGAGAAGAAAAGGGTATGATGAACCAATGGGGAAATAGATTTTTGGTGTTGGCATGGGAGGATGAGATGAGACCATGACCATCCATTGACTATGAATGAGAGACAAAGGAAAGAGGAAGTGGGGGGTGACGTTTTTTTTAATTCACTATTAAAATTTTATATACTAATCTCTTTATTAATCAGATTTTAATTAATTATCTCTTCATCCAATTTCATATTATTATACTTTGATATGGTTATGGTTATGGTTATGGTTATGTAGTCACAATGTGTGATTGGGTTGAAAGTTGAAACTCTACTTAGGCTTTGAAGATTAATCTTAAAGATTATGGGAATAATTTGAGATGTTTATCAGGTAGCAAAACATTCTATTAGTAAGAAAATAAAATTCATTATAAATAATTTGAGAAACATTTCGTGTGTGTTTAAATTTGATATAGTAGATAACAATTTTGTAATTATGTAAAAAAATTATGTTTGAATCTACATATAATTTGTCAATTAATAAAATTTAAAATTTAGACTCAAATTAAATGGAGTGTGTCTTTTGTAATCTAAATTTTAATTTGATCAAAAACAAAATGTCTAGTAGAAAAGTTGAATATATGTGTAATGCAATTATTTAATTGGAGTGAAGTTGACAAGTGGAGAACAAAACAATATTAAAAGAAGCAAATGGATGGTTCCTTGGTTGCCATTAAATTAATTTAATAATAATTTTGCGTTTACTTTTGGGAAGGGAAAGGGCGGCCATTAGTGGAAGAGTGGAATTTCTCAACGGTGATGATGATCATATATGTCATCATTGATTCACAAATATTTTCCATTAACATTATGTGTTTAAGATTTATATTAAAATAATTTTTGTAGGATTTTATTTTTTAAAAAATTTAAATTTAAATTTAAATTTAAATTAGTTTGTTTTAAAACATTGTTTTAAATATTTCACATATTTGTTATAATTTTCTAATAATTAAAATAAAAAATATTTTGAAAAATTCTCCAGAAAAGTTATTTTTGAAAAATAAATTATTTTTTTATCATATTAAAATCTCTAATAATAAAATATAAGTTATTATTATATTTTTTAATTGATAAGAAATAAATTTTAAATAATTTTTAAATAAATTTTCATAAAAATCACTTTATAAAATATAAAATCAAAATTAAATTTTAAATTTTTTAAATAAACAAACTTTAGATATATTAATTAGTTAGTTATATAAATTTATTTTCATTTTAGAATTTTTTATTTAAAATTGTAATAACTATCAATAATTAGTATTTCAAAAATATTTAAAACTTCCTCAACAATAAATTTGATTTTTTAAAAATAAATATCTTTATTTTTATTATTAAGATGATGACATAAATAATATTACGCTGATAAAATAATAAAAAATAAATATATATTTTATATTAAATCAATACTAATTAAATTACTTTTTTATCCATAAAAACGAACAACGTTTTAAAATATTACATCTAAAAAAATATTGAATCACTCATAAAATAGGACTATAATAACATATAAACGTGTGGAGCTGCATTGACCATTGCAGAGAAATAAAAGATAATGGCACTTTGATTTGCTTTGCTAGCTGTTCTGCTATCTTCTCTATCATATCATGGTGCCACCAAACTGAAGCAACTACCGGTTGCTATTCCATTGGGTTAATTATTAATTTATCATTTTTGTATCAGAACCACTATGAATTTATTTGTATATTTATTAATTAGCAGTATATTTAACTTTATATAAAGTTATGATTACTTAATAACTTAAAACATTAAAATTGTCTAAGTGTTTGTTTAATTTTTGCGGTCACAATAATTAATTTTAAACAAATTAGTTTAGTTAAGTATATAGAGATTTATGTTTTAGATAGATATATTCCCGTAAAAGTAAATGAATAATAAAATTTGAATGTAAAATTTATATTTTGAGTTAAAAATTTATATATTTTAATTTGATGTTATAAGTAATTTAAAGGCAAAATCGATTATACTCAGTCACATCTAAATGTATTAAAATAAAATTTTCACCTTTATAATAGATTTTAACTCATCCAAAAAAAAATATATAT
>JBBPBT010000850.1:16705790-16722440 GCA_037974875.1 Cicer bijugum | reverse complement strand
GGGTATTAAATATTAGACTTGATTTATATACAATTTTAGAGTAAATAACTTTGATATGGTTAATAAATCACACTCATGAAACTATTATAAATATTTAATTTTTTTTTATAAGTATTTTTATGCAACATGTATGATTGATTGTGATATGTGACTAATATAATACTGACAATATTTAAAAATTAAATTTTTGAATATTTACTAAAATCACAATTAAATTCAATAATATTTATCCAAGACATGTTCATCCCCCTACTATATATAGGTCTTTCCAGCAACTATTTTCTTTTAGCTACAAACTTAGACTATTATTTAATTGTGGATAAATAATTCTATCCATAATATTTAACTATTTTTTGTTTAATGAGAAAAACTTTGTAGGACACATACTCTAAACAAATCATCAAGAGATTGTTAGATTTTCCGAGTCTCACCGTCAATTTGCGGTTTATAAATTAAATTCATGATTATCTTCGTTCTAATAGCTTCTTAAAGACTTCTCCAAACACCTAATACAAACCTAGCTACAATATTGATCTAACATAATATTTGAACATACTTCATGAAACCTTATTATCTATTTGATATAAGACCAAAGTCAACTTTCTCTGATGGATATTCTATATACATCATAATAAAATGTAGCGACTTTGTTAATTGGTTTAAATATATATTTTTTTACATAAATATATTATTTTTTATTTTTGTTTTTATAAATTTTTTTGTTTGAATTTAGTCCTGTAAAATCAATCATCTTTAATCTGTATTGTCAAATTAACCTTACAAAAAAAGAACGTCGAAACACGTGGCCCTATAAATGTATACCAACACATCATTTTTTATTAATTATTATTTAATAATTAATGTTATTTTATAAAAAAATATAAATAGAAATTAAAAGTGGAGTTTAGAGATTTTTGGAAAATGTGTCTTCTTTTGTATCATAGCGGTTTGTCATAGAGACCAAAATTAATCGTCTCTAATTTTATTGGGACTAAATTAAAAAAAACTTACGAAAACTAAAATAAAAAAAAAATAGTATATTTTTAGGGACTAAAGACACATTTAAACCTAATTAATTTATCCACAATAGCCCAAATTACACCACATCATGTATTACTCTTCGAAAATCCCAACACAAAATCTATAGAAATAGTGCCCACCTCCACAAAGGTACCCTTAATGGTTCTAACATTTTTGATAGTTTTTTGTGTTTTAATCTTTGATTAATGACAAGTATACACAAATTCTTTTACATTCTACTTCATTCCTAACCACCAAAATACTTTCTACTTCATTTCTAACCATCAAAATATTTTCTTCATTTCTAACCATCAAAATATTTTATTTTTAAGTCTTGATACATCTTGGTATATCCAAAATGAATATACAAGTTACTTTTATGCCCTTAGCAATTAATGCTCTCTAGTCTTTCAAATATTTACCATTATCTCAATTCTTCTTAATTTGATCCATCGAATTACTTGTAATATGTAACTTTCCAAGTTGCACTGTTGAAGATGTACTTCACAAACCAAACTAAAATATCTAAATTCTTGTATCAAATCCATCTGCTTGATCATCATAGTCGCAAAATGCAATTTTTTTTTTCTCAAAGTGTCATATATGGCATTTGCTTTTCTAAGATAAGAGCTCAACTCAAAATTATAATAATTTAAGTATTCCATTCATCTATGTTGCCTCACATTCAAATCCTTTTGATTGAAAATGCAATGTAAATTTTTCTGATAATTGAATACATTAAATCGTGATTTGTAGTAATAGTGACTCCAAATCTCAAGAGAGAGAGAAAACTAATGCTCCAAATTATAAATAACGAGTTACATAGTTTTGCTCATATATCTTCAAGTGCCCTTTGAAGCATAATCCAATATCTTTCCATTCTACATCAACACACCTATCAAACCTTGTCTAGAAGTGTTGTAACAGACCTCAAAAGGTTCAAACGAATATAAAAAGTCAACATTGTTGTCGCGGTCAATTTCTAACTTTATTCACATTTCGAATCCCACAAGAAAACATGATCATTCATTGTCAAATAAGTCAAACATGGTGAGCTTATAAAATCATTATGTTGTTTAATTTCAATTAAGATCAAAGTAAAATAAATTGAGAATGATCAGTCACTCATCTAAGAATGTTCTTCGTTTCACTAAAATGGAGATTGATGAGTTTTTCAATTAAAAATGTTATTGGTTTCAGTAAAACGAAGGTTGATCAACTTTCACTCAAGAATGTTCTTGGTTTTAGTTTTGCAGCAATTGAAACAGAAACATAATGAAAAGCTTTCAATGCTAAAAGCAACATATACAATTATTAACCCAGTTCAGAGTTAAACTCCTATTTCTGGGGGACTGGATCTAACTTCGAATTATCACTTATATGAGATGAAGTGATTACAATGTTTTCTATCTTAAGGTGCCAGTTTTATGCATGACTATGCAAAACTGCAACTTGCCTCATGCTACGAATCAACACTACTTACTTTGGCTTATATACTAGTTGGTTACAGTTTAAGAGCAACAAACAAAAGTAGTTACAACTAATTAACTGAAAACTAACTCTCCAAAAGCAGATTGTTTGTAAGTAACCATCTTAAGTTAATCTTCAAAGTTTTCTAATTGAGTACCACTTATTAATACATTCAAGGAATCTTTGATAATAACATGAAGTAACTAATTAATATTCTTTGGTGCTTTCCAAAGCTAAATTCTACATTCCACAAATCAATTGTTATTCCACCTTTATAAATCATGTGACCAAGAAAACTTACTTCTTCTAACTAAAAATTACGCTTAGATAATTTGACAAGATGAATAATATGAAGAAGTTTCTCCAAGGTCCTTGAATGAAGGTAGAACGCAATAACTATAATAAAATGAAGTGATGATGACATATGAAGTTGTAATGTATATGTTAAGTTTGTAATGTATTGCTAGTTGAAAATGTTTAAGACATCTTTGTATGGTTTCCTTATGATGTTGATGACGTAACAAATATTTTATTTGTTTAGTATAAGAGATTCATGTATCATAACTAGTTATCATAAATCTAATACAATAAGTCAATATTGGATGCCTCATTGGTGGTATAAGACCCAATTATATGGAGCCTGAGTATGAGGCCTTCAACGTTGATGTAAACTTTATGAATTTAGATTATTGAACTCAAATTTGAATGACCAACACAAAGGACTCAATTCCATGTAAGTCAGATTATGATGACTTATTGAGAAGTGAAACCATGGGAACCAATTGTATAGAGTATGAGGTTTGCAATCATTGAGAAATTGATTTAGTGACCTTGGTGATTGTCTTGTTGTTAAGTCTTCGATGTTAGATTCATCATTGATAAGTGATATTGATAATTATTGTGACGTTTATAATAGTTGTTGCTATGTGGTAGTGTGCCTTTGATGTAATATATACTTATGATATATCTGATGTTGTGTGCTTGATTATATTGTTATCATTTCTTTGCTTGTATGGTTCGAATTAGATTTCTCAATCATGCAACATCTATAAGTGATCTTGAAAGAAAACATAGAGTGTCTTAGATAGAGTTCTAGTTGCAAATATCACTTGTGAATCTTGTGACACTTGTCCTCTTTCCCAACTATGTTAATGTCTATTATTCGTTTAGACTTTAACCATGTGACACAAATTTCAGAATTTTTAGTATTGCATGTTCAAGACATCATATGTTATTTTAGTTAATTTTGATTAATAATGGAGTACTCATTATTAACAAAGAATTTTAATGAAATATTATATTTATTCTAAACATATGTTTATTTATAAATACTTTTTTTAAGCATAATCAACAAATAAGCAATTTCATGATAAATAGTGACACATAACCTAAAGGATTAGATTAGTAAACTATAGCTTAGACCTTAGTAATGTCTTTTGTTTAGATCGAATCATTAATATAATCCTCACTAGATGTCTCCGTTCATCCTAAGCTAATAACCAACCATTAGTAATATCCTTTGAAAATTTGGATTCACTGCATTACAATATCATGCAACTCCTAAATTGTAGTGCATGGTTAACAACTTTCAAAAACCATTCATGACCGGTCCATGGGAATTATACCGTGCACTCCTCTACTTTTACCTCCCACCCCCCAGTCATGTGAAAAAGACTATATTACCCTTAGTTTCATCTATTAAAATAAAAAATAAAAAAATTCACTTTCCTTTTTCACCCAATGCCTTCGGAACTTTGAAATATTCGAACCTGATCCTACTAAACCTTTGAAATTTTGAAACCTACGAAACTAAAAAGTAAGTCAAAATTCGAAAATTTCAAATATTCGAAATGAATTTTTTTCCAGATTTTCAAAATGGTGTTTTGAAAGTTTGTATGATGATGAAACTTTCGAAGTATATGTTTGCCATAAATACTGAAAGTCTTGAAAGTTTAGCTTAATTGGAAAGTTTCGAAGCACATAAACTTTCGAAAGTTTCATAGAATCTCAAAGTTTCGAAATGGAAAACTTTCAAATAAATACAAGTTTCGAAACATCACAGTTCGAAAGTTTGGCATGCAAGGAAAGTTTCGAAACATATGAAAGCTCCAAAATGAATTTTTTCTTCTTTTTTTTTTTAAAGTATTTTTCAATTTTTTTTAATATTGATATATTGCAATGCCTAGGATGAGAAATGTGTTTGGCCAAATTATTCGCAACTTGATAGGTGATAGAGGTGATGGTGCAGAGAAAATTCCACCAACATCATCAAATAGACGACGAAACGAAGCAAATCGTCCAATTAGGCAGCGTCGTCGAAGACAAGACATCCATGATGATGCCGTCGAATCTACAACGCATGCACAAAGGGAGGAGGATGTCCCTGAGCCTCAGATGGAACATGGTGATACTGATGATATTGATGATGTTGTTGCACATGCTGATGATGTTGATGAGTAGGATCAGCATACTGGATTCCTCGGGGGACCGATGGTGACACATGTGTTGACACAGTATGAGCACCACGTGGCTCACAGGCTATGGGAAGGAAAGGTATATTTTAATTAATATTTGATGTTGATGATATTTAATTATGTTTATTTAATTTAAGTTTATTTAATTAATTTTTTATTTAAATTTCTTTATTCAATTATTTATTTAAATATATTTAATTAATTGTTTATTTAAGTTTTTTTAATTAATTAATTACTTTGTAATTACTCGTATGATCGTGGATCGTTAAAAGTTATTACTCATGGATTGAAGTTGAAGAAGTTTGTCGAAGTTTATGTGCCAGATCCTGTAGAGCATTGGATTCGGGAATCTGGGCTGCTACATCTGTCTTCAGCCTACCTCATTATGGCTGATGCTGGTTTGATATCCGCATTTGTTGAAATATGGCATAGGGAGATCAACTCATTTCATTTGTCAGTTGGAGAGATGACTATTACTTTAGACGATGTTGCTACTCGCCTTCACATCTTACCCCATGGTAATTTTTTTAATGCACATGTGAATATGAACACTAATAATGCTGCAAGAGCTACACATGAGTACTTAGGTGCAACATGGGAGGAAGCCCTAATTGAGAGTAGCCCTAATTGAGAGTAAATGGACAATTTTTCTTATGAGAACAAGTTACTGTTGATTTTGATTTATATCTTTCACCTCTTTCGCATCCCAAAATCAATTTGTCTTTTCTTCCCCTATTTCCAGTTGTTTTATCTGATCGAATGGTAACAATTAAAATTTCATTTTGTCTTCCAATGGTTTTTGTCCATTCAAATACAGTTTCTCGAGAGAAAAATACTTACAAAATACGTTTCAAATAAAAACATCAAATATATCACTATAATAAAAATTTGATCGGTGATGAATCATTAGTAGTAGTAGTAATAATAATAATACCTGATCAGTGATTAATTTTTCTGTAGAATGTATAACCGTTCTTGAAGCAGAAACTTCAACTCTACTCATACCTAATTTCAAAAATAGTAAAAAATTTAATTAATAATAATATTATAATTTTTTTTTCAAAACATTTTTTTAATTATAACATAAATCCATAATTAAAAAAATTGAAATTTTCAAAAGTTTCGAATTTTTTGAAACATTCGAAATGAATCTATTCGAAAGTTTAAAAGTTTCGAGTTGTATGTGCTTCGAAAATTTCAATTTCATCCAAAGTTTCGAAATTTTCTGAAAATGTTCATTTCGAAAGTTTGGACTTTTTCCAAAGTTTCAAAATTTCTGGAAACTTTCATTTCGAAAGTTTGGTGTTTTTCTAAATTTTTGAATTTGTTATTTTTTCAACAATTTTACATTTGGAAGGTTTTAATTTTCCAAAAGTTTCGAATAGATGTGGAAACCTTACTTGAATATTATTTCAAAACTTTAAAATTTTCAAATCTTGTAAAAAATTTCATTATTTTCAAATGTGGAAATGTGAAACCGGAATAGTAATTTATTTTATGATTTTATACAAATTGACAGAGGATAAAATAGTCATTAAAAAAATTGAGGGGATGAGAGGTATAAATGGGCGGTGCGTGTTACAATTCCACGTCCATAGAAAATGAAAGCCCATAAGGCCCAAAATGTAAGATAAATGATCCAGTGGGCCATACTGAGTCCTAAGCCCACTTCAAAATCTTTTTGACAAAAAAAAAAGCTATTTTTCTTCTTCTTTTGCATTATATAACTCTGAAAATTCTTCATTTTCGGAACTCACAAAACGATGTCGGGTCGATTGGTGAAGAAGATTCTGAACAAACAACAGCACTTTCCTCATCAACTCATCAAAGAAGAAGAAGAAGATGATGAAAATGATGAAGAAGAAGAAGGTTCAAGTGCACCTTCCTCAATCAACCCCTTCGATCTCCTCAACGACCACGATTCTGAACCCGAACACCAGGTTCTAAAAAATCAACCTTTATTTTGACCCTTTGGATTTAAGTTCTTTAATTCATACGGCATTAAAATTTTCTAAGTGGGTTTTATTTTTATTAAGTTACAACTGAATTGGATTAGCTAAAAATTCTAACCTGGATTTTGTATTTTGTAATAGGGTCTGTTTCAATAAATAGTTTATTTTTTGGGTCCATATGTATAAGCTATTTTTATAAGAAATGATAAAATAAAGTAAAACTAGTTGCTGTTTTTATAAGCTATCATTGAGAGTTTATGAAAAATAAGCTGTAGATCGGTTATGGATATGTAATAAGTTGTTTTCATAAGCTCTTGCATATGGTCTCTTGAGTGTTTATGCTAATAGATAAGTAAATCATAAATACCCTAGGTATGAAACAAACAACTCATTAGTGAGGATTTTGTATTCAAGTTCAAGTTAGGGTCTGTAGAAAATGTTATTACCATTGAGTGTTATAGAGAACTAGTGGAAAGACGTCTTCTATTGCACTACATTGTATATATTTTATTGTTTTTATTGTATAATGTGCGTTTGAATTTAATGGTGGGTTGTTTTGGTTTCACAATATCAATATTATCTAAACTTATTTAAATTTAAATTTTAATATCCATGTTGTATGTTCTTAAATTAAAATTAAAATTAAAATTAAAATTTACATTTAAAATTGAATTGTGTTATTCATGGTAAAATTGTTTTCAGAAAAATGTCTGCCCAAAATTGACAGTTAATTATGGTATAGGTGATATTGTGTCAATTGTTATAGTTATATTGATTTTACTATAAATTTTTAGTTGGTGTTTTTAGCTTATGATAGAGTACAGGATTCTTGCTCAATCAAAAAAATGTGCGGAGCTTGAATAGTATGTTGTTGTCCATCTTAACTTGGCTGTATTGATTGCAGGGAGATGAGTCTGCAGATGAAACATCGGTGAGAAATGATGATAACGAGGGGACATCCTCATTGAAAAATTCTGCTCAGGTTTCAACATCCAATCCAAAATCAAAGAAAAAGAAGAACAAGAAGAAGAAAAGCAAGGACAATGCTGTTGCCAGTAAAAGGGGAGGAGAAAAGGAATTGGACTTGATTCTAGAAGATTTGAATCTGAATGTGAACTCTTCAAGTGAGCAACATGTTTCTACTACAGAAGGAAAAACAGTGAATGTTAAGGACAAAAGTAAATCTGTTAAGCAGCATGATGTCTCCATATTACAAGTGGATCCTAAACATTTGAGTGCTGAAAATGAGCTGATAAGAATATTTGGATCGAAGGTTGTGAAATCATTTGAGAGTAGCAATCAAGCAAGCAGTTCTACTAGGCAGATGCGAGGGGTTAGGCGAGTACGACATAATCTTAAGAAGGTTGTTCTCGTCACTCCAGCAAACACTTGGCTCCCATGTGATGATTCTTTGTCCATGGAATTTATTGAAACAAAGAATGGATATAACTACTTTAGGTAAGGAACATGTTATCTTTCTTATAGTGTTGACTGGTAATATTCTCTGCTTTTTTTTTTGGGTGATAAACCCCCCTTGCTGTATATGTGTGCATGCTAAAGGCTAAGGATGTAGTTGTAGTATCCTATCTTCAAATGTGTATGTGTGCACGAATTAATTGAATCATACGAATATGCCATAAAAAAGACGTTGTGTTCATTGGTAGGAAACTCAAACATGGAACATGCATAACAATAAAACCTTATCAAGAACTCTGAACAAACACAATAGTTCCAATTTAAGACCTTGAATAGAAAAGAATTGCCAAATGGATGAATTTTGAACTATTTCTTAGTTTTCGTTCAAATTTTATGTATAATTGTGAATTTGTCTACTCAGTACAAAAATTTGACAGTTGAATTGATGAAACTTAATGTCTGCGAAGAGGTAATTAAATGTAGTAACTAATAAACTATACAGGAGCTACTCTTTGGAATAAGTGAATAATCACCCTATATGTGTGTGTGTTGCAGTTATATCAGTTAATAACTTTTTGTAAAATGGTTAGATAGTTCGAATGTTGAATCATGTGATATTATCTTCATGATCATGTATACGAGGTTTTAGATAATTTAGACATTCATAGATATGCTATCTAATAGTGGATATCTATTCTATTTTAAATAGCATATTATACACAAAAATAAAGTAGTGTGAGGAAATATCAATTAGTTAATGCTTAGTATGAATTTTATGTAAACATGATTTTCTTTATCAAAATCTTTAATCCAACGGTTGAATTGTATGAAGGGCATGCACGACTGAGTCCATTTGTTTCGACTTCTGGGTTTATGGTTAACAAGATTGAGATTAAGGCAATATGGGTTCTCAAGCTGCTTGGTTGATGATTATGTGCTTTATTTACGATGTTTGAAATTGAATACATCTTTTGTATTTTGTCTTCTGATTTCCTACTTTAATCTGTGGCTGAAGGTTTTTGAATTGCGAGAATCATAAATTATAACAACAGTTGCATCTTTTTGAATCCTTTTTAACTACTGTTTAACCCTCTTTTTTACTATGTAGATATGTTCACTCGCCATCCTACTCTCAATCTCAGAGAGCGTTTGAAGGTGCCAAAGCAATTAATGACATAAATGGTATCGCGAGCATATTACAGCATCGTCCTTATCACGTAGATTCCCTTCTAACAATGGCAGAATATTTCAAAGTAGTCGGTGAACAACAGATGTCTGCAGATACTATTGCCAGGTGTCTATATGCCCTTGAATGTGCATGGCATCCCATGTTCACACCACTGCAGGGTAATTGCCAATTGAAGTACAAACACGATACAAACAAACCTATATTCACAGCTCTTTTCACTCACATGAAAAATTTGGACAGGCGTGGCTGTCATAGATCTGCTTTAGAGGTCTGCAAATTGTTGCTTTCGCTAGATTCTGATGATCCCATGGGTGCTATTTTCTGCATTGACTACTTTGCTTTACGGTCTGAGGAGTATGCATGGCTGGAAAAGTTTTCTGAATCATATAAAAGTGATAACTCCATTTGGTTGTTTCCAAATATCTCTTTTTCCCTTGCCATTTGTCGGTTTTACCTTGAGCGTGAGGCCTGCAAAGATGCTTGTATTGATTCTAAAAAGGCTTCTTCATCCGATCTTATGACACAAGCATTAATGCTTCACCCTTCAGTTATAAAGAAGCTAGTGGCAAAAGTACCATTGAAAGATCGCTCATGGACAGAAATTCTCAAGCATGCCTTTTTCCGATCGGATCAAACAGGAAATCTATCTCAAGATCATTTGATTAATATATATGTTGAGAGAAATTATCTTATGTGGAGGCTTCCTGATCTGCAAAAACTTCTATGTGGTGCTGCAAAACTAGTCATTGAAACCCTAGAAAGTAATAAAAGTGAAGTTAACGATTGGGCTTGTGTCAGAAAAGAAGCATTTTCATCTGAGAAAAATGAGTAAGTGATTATTTTTTTGTTGTCTTTATCTAAAAAAATATCACTTTTACTTCTGTGGCATGTTTTTGTAGAAGTGAATATTTATTTGAGCATAAGGGCTGTTTACTTTGTGGAAACATTTTCTCTTTTCATTTCTAAAAATGTGTGTTCATTTTAACATCTATGGGTCTTTAAGCAACTAAATTTTTTCAATCTATTGCTTGTTAGGTATGGACATTTGTTGGTTTCTGATTTCTCTGATTCAGTAACAGCAATTCCACACGAAAATCTGCAACAATTTATGGGCATTCCTGGGATGGGGGAGGCTATACACGACGAAAACCAATTTGCTAATCCACAAGGCAATGGCCATGCTCCTCGTGGTGTTGCAAATAGGAATGCATTAGCCGTCTTGTTTGAGTCGATGCTACCGTGGGTAACTTACGAGGATAGGGAGGATGGTGGACCTGGTGACCACGAGCAAGACAATCAGTGATTCTGGATACAACTCAGCCTTCCTGCTCTAAAATCCTTTTTTCGGGAGTGTGTTGAACTCCATGATGAGATGTTTTTCTTGTACAGAGCGACGATTAGGGAGCTTGATCGTTGTCAACCATCTAGATGCAATATAAATGCCATATAGTTCTGTAGTGTTTAATTTTGGGGATATTGATGTTAAATGTTATACCTTTTTTCCATTATGAATTTCTCTACTTTGATATACTTGTGAATTTTTTCAGTACTATTGTTTAATCATGTACTGTCACATTAAGAGTTTAATTATGGTAGTAACAACTGCTTGAGAGATCAAATACTCTTCTTTATGATGATACAATAGTGCAATTGGGTGATTATGTAAAAATGAAAGCATTATGAGACCAATGGCAAGCTATAATATGTGGATAATTCTTTATTCATGGCAAGCTTTATAAAGTAACTGCAGAAAGGCCACTCATTCAACAAGCTGGCCTAGGCATATAAATGAATAATAAACACTGACATGGCCTTCTTGTGTATATACATTCTTTTCTTTTCCTTCTTTCTGCAAATATTGAGGGGATTTAGGACAGGTTAGCCTCCAAAGACTATAGAAGCAAGGTGGGGTGTGTGCAAGTTTAGGATCAAAGCTTATATGATAAAGTTATCATGTGAGAGGATTCTAATTTATGATTAGAGGCACAACAATATAAGCTGCAAACATCATTACAACAATACAAGCATTATTGTATTGTAGAGTATAAACTCCACTCATAGCATAGTAAAAAAAAAACATTAATTTTCTACTAAAATTATTTTATATTGTTTTGATTTTTGGAATAATTACTATTTGTTTTGGAGTGGACTCTAGCGTAAAATCAATTGGATTCAAGTGCAAAATGGATTTTGACTTGTCTCACAAATTCATCTGACTACGATGCAAAATATCACAGTGTATCCACATCAAAGTCGAACATGTCTATGATTAAATCTTTGTTGTATGATCAAAACATCACATGACCATTTGTGAATACCACCGAGGGCCTCACAACAACCTAACCGAGTACATCTCATCAATTAGTTTTTCCTATATAACCTCACTAACTTTAATTGCAACTTACATAACTCGTTCCTACTTAAAATACCTTTCACCTCCTCTAATTTTTAATGACTTAAGTATTAAAGTATTTGTAAATACATCCCACTGAAAACTATTCTGCTGTATTCTGTCATAACTAATTGAACCAGACCATCACCAAATTTCTCCTTCAAATGAATGTTGATATAAACCAATGAAGTGACCTTGATTTCTCAATATTAGTTGTGGGCTCATAGAATCACCTAATCATATTGTGTGAGATAATGGATTATTTAGCTGATCATATCAACAGGTGAGTGTGGCTGTATGTGGGAAGCCACAAGCAGAAAGTGTATTGTGATGATAATTAATCTTTCTTCTACATTGCCACTTGTCATTTGAAGGTTTGTGCCTTTTTCTACTCTTGGAGGGAACATTTAGATTAAGTCGAGTAGGATAGATCATTTTTTTTTATCAACGTAGGATAAATAAATTAATCAATAAATAGATAGATGAAGATTTTGAAGATTTGTTCAAAGAATAACTATAGATTTAATTTCTATGTGATAGTTATTAAACAGACATCTAATCATATTTTACTATTTAAAATGTTTTCTAAACGCAATGTTGAAATATAATTGAATGTTAGATGCTTGTACTATACTATGGCAACAAAATTAATTTGCCTCCTAATAAACCCTATCTTCTAATTAGATAAATGGTTAATATTTTCCTTTCATTGTTTAAAAATACCATCCACTTCAGATTCATTCTCCTTATTCATTAGTAAACTTACAACTATCAATGGTTGTGTATGCTTTCTCAAAAATATTTAAAGCAAAATCAACTTTAATTTTTTGGAATAAAATACAACCAAATATCAACTTCTTCCCTATTTTATTAATGACATTTTTTAAAAATACTCTTAATTATTTTATTTTTTTTTTATTGCCCATGAACCAGTTTATTAGTCATCATGATAATTTAGACAATACATTTAATTTTTTTATTTATTGAAATTGTATAAACCAAAGGAATATGAAGTTTGAAATTTGTGACCTATAAAATTAGAACTGAACAAGTTTCAAACACTCACATTGAAGAAACAATGTCTTGTAGTAGAAATTTGAAGAACGCTATCATAGCATTATTGGTTCCTCTTCCCTCAATCATCTTCTATCTCACATTCCTTAACCACTATCACTCTGCAATTAACACAAATAACACTTCTTTTCCGTCATCCCTATGGACATGGTGCTATCACCACCCTCTCCTCTTTGCCAATGCTCTCTTCTTCATCAATGTCAATCTCCTCTTTTGGCTCATTGGCCAAATCCAATCTAGTCACTGGGTACACACAATTTCAATTTTTAATGAATCATTGATTTAGTCTTTAAAATTGTATAAAGTTATCAAATTTAGTACTTGAATTTGAAAATCTTTTATCATATTATCGTTTTGAATCGGTTAATTTAGTCTATGAAATTATAAAGCAAAAAGTAATGTGATTGAGAATTTTGAATTTTTCTTTGTGGGTATGTTGAAAGTTAACAACTTTTGTTGTTAGTGATGATGCAGATGATTGATCCATATTGGACAGTGATTCCTGTAATGCTTGTTCATTACTATGCAACTCATCCTTTGGCTCAATATGATTTGTGGAGGTCTAAGATTGTGATTTTATTGACTTGGGTTTGGAGTATTAGACTCACTCATAACTACTTTAGGCGTGAAAATTGGCAATGGGGTGCAAGAGAAGATTGGCGTTTCACTGAGATGAGTCAACAGTATGGAAAACAATGGTGGTGGATTTCGTTCTTTGCTGTTTATCTCTCTCAACAGGTTAGTTTTTTTCGGTTTGATTGAACCCCTTGAACCTGTTTGATGAATTGCCTGATATGACACATTAAATCTAATGGCTGCTCATACATCTCCGAAATTAAGCTGTTTCCCACTCTAACACGTGTCAGTGTTTGATACTTGTACGACACTTGTATAACACGTGTTTGACAACTCAGACAAGTGTTCTAAAAAAACTTTTTTTTTTCTTTCCTTCAATACATCTTAGACACATCTATGGAGGTTAAAGATGTGTTGAAGCAATGATGATGGATGAGGGGTTAAAGATATCAAATTTAATGACATCAGTTTTAGCTTTTTGGTAGTAGATGGATAAATGAAGGTGAAAGACTATCATATCTTGTTTTAGAACTTTTTGTGGTGAAAAAAGTTGTTTAATTTAGATGCACATACGTATTTTGATTCAAAGAAATTGAATATAACTACGTGTGTTGGTGTTGGTCGCCGACACATGTTGGACACTGAACATGTTGGTGACGGTGCTTCATAGATTCCCTGTTTGGTTTAGTTGTTGTGTCATTGAAAATGGTTTTTTTTTTGTTGCAGATGTTTTTGATTGGACTGTCCCTTCCTTTATATGTTGTGCACTTTGTCAATAAGCCTTTGAGTATCGTGGACTTGGTGGCTATTGTTGTTTCTTTAAGTGGCATTGTTATAGCACACTTTGCTGATACACAACTACATGGCTTTATGAGTAGAAACAACAAGCTGAAAGAGCTTGGTAAACCTGTAGTCCCTTTACTTGACAGTGGCTTGTGGTATTACTCCCGGCACCCGAATTACTTCGGCGAACAACTCTGGTGGTGGGGACTAGTTGTGTTTTCATGGAACCTAGGACATGGATGGACCTTTGTTGGTGCATTGGTTAATACCCTGTGTTTGGCTTATGTGACTTGGCTTGTGGAGGACAAAATGTTGAAAAAAGAGAGTAGAGCTGAGGCATTTAGGCTTTATCAGAAGACAACTTCAGTTTGGATACCTTGGTTCAAGTCATTTCCTTCACAAGTTAAAAATAAGAATGCATGATGTTTTTCTTTGTGCAATGGTTGGTTTTTTGTAAAATTGTCATCTTGGTATTCTATTAAGTGTTGTATTTTTTTCTTTTTTCTTGTTTTGTTTAAAGGAATCATGATTAGCATTGTTCAAGACAGGTAGGTCGCTGTTATATTGTACAAATATTTTATGTATCTGCTAGGATTGGTATTATTATATATTGGATTTGAATTTTACGCACTAAATGTGTCACTTAAATGTGTCACTGATTTATTAATTTTGCGCATCTTATTTAAAATTAATGGTAAAGATTAGTTAATGAATATGTAATTTTAGTTGATCAATCTCAAATTGATGATTGAGTTCAATTAATGCGTGTATCTGCGTGTTTATTTAATTGCAGATAATTCATATCTATTCATGAGTGTCTCTGAACACTCAATTTTAACTATTGAATAACCATTTAATAAATTTAACAAATGCAACCATTAAAACCATGGATGTATGTAGTAATTTTTCATCTAAAAAATTAATGAATTGTGAGTTGTGAGCAACATAGAGGTAGATGTAGATAGTGTGACACAATTTGAATCTCTTAACCATTTGATTAGAGATTCCATTATCAATATAGTACATATTAAAAAAAACATTTATTGAAAGAGTCCAATCATATATAAATAAATTACAATTAGTTCAAAAGAGTAATCTCTATTATTGTATGTGTAAATACCTTTTAGTTAAAAAAAATGAACTGTAAAGGTAAAAAATGAACTGGATCTTCAAATAGCCAATTTCAAATCCCCTATCCTAATTAACTCAACCTTCATCCCTAAGGTCAAAAATCTCATTTCTAAGGTAAATAATTAAATAAGAAATATTTTTGTTACTGGAAAAGAATTTAAATGCTTACAATTTTTCTAAAATTTTGTTTGACATGGACTTTGAAATCATCCCATCCTAATGCTATATATTTCTTCTTATTATTAAAATTATGAATGGGTAATTGCTCATATGAATTAGCCATAAGTTTTGAATTGAATAGCATTTGACTTTACTTTATATATTGATTATTGATATAACATATAAGACATTTTATATTTTGAATCCGTCTGAATCAACATATCATATTATCAAAATATTTAATTTTTATCATAATTAAATGACAGTTTTATCATAGTTACTTTATATATATATATATATATATAATTCGAGTGACTTGCTTACGTCATTTGATTCAAAATCACAGTTGAGCAGACCTATGGTGGATTTTAGTATGGAGTGTATTGATTGTGTTTTTTCTTTTACAACATTGATTGTTGTTTTATTGTACTTAAAGTCACAAGTGACACAAAGTAGAGAAGCAGACTTATGAAGGTACTGAGGTAGGTGATGTATTAAATACGACAAAACCAACTTTGATACTTTTGTCGATTATTGTAAGTATCCATTTATAAGTCGGCAAATAAGAATGTTCTTTTTTTCACAAAATAATGTTCCTATTAATATAGAAGTTTTTTTGTCACATGTACAATATATATATATATATTCAGTGTATAGTCTTTTTTTTGAAATTTTTTTTTTATAAAAATATAAAAACACTTTTATAATACAATATATATATTTGTGGTTAACCATTTTAAATTTTTTATTAATTATTAAAATGCATATTATTAATCATTAATTTTTTTATGTTGATGTGTTTAATATTAACTTTTTTTTAACAAGTTACTTTTGAAAATAATATTAGGTATTGTTATTTACTAATTTGTATTAGAATTGATATTTAATGATAAATTTTTAAAGAGATCTTATAATTAGAGTCCTCAATTTTATAAGTCTATCAATTATTGATCTTCGTCTATATATAAAAAAGATAAAAAAAATTATAATTATTAAGACCAAAAAAGAAAATTC
>JBBPBT010000850.1:16688833-16705077 GCA_037974875.1 Cicer bijugum | reverse complement strand
TTAAAAGAAATCAAAATTCTGTTCTAAATTAACAGTTCTTAATTCTTATCATATAATTTATAACAATACATTTAATGGATAAATGATCAACTAATTACACAACATTTAGAAAAGAATATAAAAATTGTAGATTCAGAAACTAGAAAATATTTTATAAATTCAATAACTAATTTAAAATATTCATATTCTTAAAAAGTAGATTCTGATGACTCATAAAATCAATAATTTATGTAAGAAAAAAACCATTTTTTTTAGTGGCAATATAAAAATGCAAAACCATATAAAAGATATTTTTGTTTTAAAATATAAAACCTACTCTACGAAATGCATGTGTATTATTATATGCATCGGAATAATTATTATATTGTAAAAAAAAAAATAGACGCACTGTTCGGATACATACATAAAAAAAATAATGAAAAATGTTGATATATATTCTTAAAATATTTATTATTATATTACAGATAGAAACTTTGTATAAAATTTTTCTGTTATTAATCCAAACAGTCCAAATTCTCGTGAATTGCTCGTATCATATCATGTATAATTCCCGGCAGATGCCAGTTGGCACATGGTTATAATTACATTGAAATTTGAACCAATAATCTCTGAACTTTATCATCAACTAGACAAAGACATATCCAACATTAATATTTTTCTTTCTTGTTTCTTGTTTCCTTTACTATTACTAAGCAAATTATGTTTTGTCTTCTTTTTTCCTCAAAGAAACTACTTTAATAAATTTCCTACTTTAGTCATCAACATTCATAGATATATCCCACAGACCCCAACTCAACAAGTTTTGATTTTGATTAGTGTTGACCACTGGAATTCTCAAAACAGTGATGATTTTGAGTAAAAGATTTGTTTTTGACACTTATAAGAAAATGGGTATGAATTTCATGATTTTAATGGTGATGGTGTCATGGTTTTGGTTAATTCCTGCTACATCGTCATCATCACTACCACAACAACAAGAGAATCAGAAGCTGAGGTTTGACCAAAATGGAGAGTTCAAGATATTGCAGGTGGCAGATATGCACTATGCTGATGGAAAGAACACACTTTGTGAAGATGTTCTTCCTTCTCAAAATGCTTCTTGTACTGACCTTAATACTACTGCTTTCATTCAAAGGATGATCCTTGCTGAGAAGCCTAATCTTATTGTTTTCACTGGTATGCTACCATTCAATATTTCTCCAATTTTTTCTTCTATTTTCTTTTTCTTTTTGCTTTTCTTGTTTTAGGAACAAGGGACTCTTTCCAACTTATTCTTATATGTAGGAATGTTTTTTTATTTTGTTCACAATGTTTAGTACCCTATTTGGTTTTTGTAGTAAGTGAGAAGAACATGTCAATATGTTTTGGTATTGGGGAAATAAACACCTTTTCTAAAATTGCTGTAGTTTTGTGTTTTCAAGACACGTTTTTTTTAATAATTTTACTTCAAATTAATATTGTGATCACTATTTTCAACTCATTATATTTCACTATACATTTATGACTCAATGCATAATAAGGATAATTTTATAAAATGGAGGAAGTAGCATGGTGCTGTACCAGTTACTTGTAAATGGGTGGAAATAAAATGAATTGGAGTTAGCTTAGAACTATAGTATATTTTTAGAACTTGTGAATTATGTAAAAATATTTTGCACATAAAGCAAGTTACAATTAAAAGTTTCTTGGATTGTTAATATGAGATAAACTATTGTGCACATTTATTTTGTGGTGATAGGAGATAATATCTTTGGGTTCGACTCCTCGGATTCGGCTAAATCAATGGATGCTGCATTTGCTCCTGCAATTGCATCAAACATTCCTTGGGTGGCTGTTTTAGGAAACCATGACCAAGAAGGATCACTCTCTAGAGAAGGGGTGATGAAATATATTGTCGGTATGAAAAACACTTTATCTAAACTCAATCCTCCTGAAGTACACATCATTGATGGTTTTGGGAACTATAACTTGGAGGTTGGTGGTGTTCAAGGCACTGTTTTTGAAAACAAATCAGTCCTCAATCTGTACTTTCTTGACAGTGGAGATTATTCCAAAGTTCCTGCGATTCTCGGTTATGATTGGATCAAGCCCTCACAGCAACTTTGGTTCGAGCGAATGTCTGCGAAGCTTCGGGTACTGTCTCATCTGCTCATTATCTTATCTAGCTATATTTTATTTTACTAACAATACATTTGACTCCAAAGATTAACTTAGTTTCTCTTCATTGTTTAGTAGCTGCTTCTCAATTGGAAGTTTCTTTAGGGGTCTGTTTGGTTTAGCTTATTTGAGTTTGATTCCTGACATAAACACTTGTGAGATTATTTGAGAGCTTATGAAAATAACTTATGATATGTCCGTAAGTTGTTTTGCGCTTATTCTTATATGCCCTTAAGAATAACTTATCAAAACAGCCTATAGATTATATGAAAACAGTTTAACTGTATTTTATCATTTGTTATAGAGATAGCTTATATGTATAGTCCATATATGATAAGCACTTATATCCTTGTACTATAAACACTTAATTAAGTTGTTTATCCAAACAATCCTTATTCAACACATGGCTTGTTTTTCTGTTTTCCACTGTTAAAATTCATGTTGAGCTCTTAATCTTTCTTTATTATGCAGAAGGCGTACATAAAAGGACCAGTGCCTCAGAAAGAAGCTGCTCCTGGTCTTGCATATTTTCACATCCCTTTGCCAGAATATGCTAGTTTTGATTCTTCAAACTTCACAGGTGTGAAAATGGAACCGGATGGCATTAGTTCTGCTTCGGTAAACTCTGGTTTCTTCACTACCTTGGTTGAAGCGGGAGATGTGAAGGCAGTTTTCACCGGCCATGATCACCTCAATGACTTTTGTGGAAAGCTAATGGATATACAACTTTGTTATGCTGGAGGGTTTGGATACCATGCTTATGGAAAGGCTGGATGGTCTAGGAGAGCAAGAGTGGTGGTAGCAAGCTTGGAGAAGACAGACAAGGGAAGTTGGGGAGATGTCAAGTCGATTAAATCATGGAAACGCCTCGATGATCAACATCTCACTGGAATTGATGGTGAGGTCTTATGGAGTAAGAGCTTCCGCGGTAAGATATCTTTCTTTGTAATGCTTGGAATAATACTCTTTTCTATGTTCTAAAATTATGCTATAGATTGAAAAGGATGAAATCTATCTCTAGAATCTATAAAAAAATCCTGTTGGACAGAAACAAAACATGTTAGTAAAATGAAAAATTAGGGAAAACAAATATTTACACAATGAATGTTTTAAACTATTTTAGAGATATTAAGTATGGCTCATATTCTCTGATACTTGGGTAGACGTTCAAGCATAGTGTATGGTCAGGGGTAAACTTGTAATCTAAACTGTAGTATATACACACAACTTGTACTTTGTAACCCTAAGCATTGCATAATAGAAAAGTACAACAGACACTGTTGTCGAGATGCAGTCACAATTGGCTGAACTTCGTGATCAACCATTGTGTTTTTGTGCTTTTATTTATCTGTTTACGTTAGAGCCGAGTTAGCTATTCTAACAGATATATATTTGCTGACCATATTAAAAATGAAAATCATTATGCTTTAACATCAATACAAGGGGGATAGGTAAATGTGAAAAAATGTTGTACAGCTTGAAGCTTTCAAAGAAAATAGAAAAGCAATATTAAGAGTATATTCTGAGTTTTAAAATTGTGTTAGTATGGTTGATTAAACTATAATTGGAGAAAGATGAATGTAAAAATAGATGCTGAGGTTGTATACACTCTTCCTCTTTAGATTATGAAATGCTTGATTTGAAGGCTCAGATTGTGCTATAATCGGAAGAGAAGAACAGAACCATAACTGCACATAAGTTCATGAATTGGGAGGAAAAGTTCTGCCAAGGTAGGATAAAATTGAACAATTGCTATATGATTGGAATTTCTTTTGAGGAAACCTTCCATGAAAGTTAATCATGTTTGTAGTGTGATGGCACAGTGGATAAAAGGTTCAATGATTTGCGGCTCATGTTAGTCATGTACTAAGTACTATTATATTTATTTCTTCTTCCATATCTATGGCGATGCCTCAATGTTCACGTCCTTCTCTTCCTTGCTTATGTTTGTTTAATGTATATATTAATATAATTTATATTTGTATGACATTTGTGTTACATGGTTGTTTTTTATTTCATGTTATCCTTGGATTAATGGTTTGCTTTGGTTTTCATTACAGGAAACCATGGCAAAAATCAAATTGGTGGAAATTGAGAATTTGGAAGTGATGCTGCAAGCAAGTGTTGGTAATTGGTATCCACATCATAGTTACTTTATTTTGGAATATGTAATGAGTTGCTATACAAACTTTTATTCATATAAAAGGGAAACTCTGAAATGCATAGCATGTAATTCAATACTGAAATAGAAGGATGGAGATTATACAGGAAGGAATAGAAGGCTGAAGGTTATACTCATTATTATTTCTAAAATATTTACTGTTTAAATATATTTTTTATCCTTTATCTTGTACCTGAAATTCGTTTTGGTGTTTTATCTTTTTTTAATTCATTTTCATTATTTATGTTTTATAAATGGATGAATGTTAGTCTTTTCAGAGTAACCCTTACAAACGGTAGAATGATTGTTGTCATAGACCGTTGAGGTTGAGGTTAATCATATGCAATCTTAATAAGGAAGAGATGAAGATATTGAGAACTATGATAAACGACATTTATTTTAAAGGATTTACATTTGTTTCAAAGTATATAAGAATAATTTTTTAAAGTGCAGAAATTGTATAATAGTTGTGTCAAATGAGGCTACACACAATGTATCAAAGCATTGATTGCATTGCTGTATTGATTACGATGCCACATAGTATTATCAAATGAAAATCAAAAGAGATAAAATTGTAAGATAATAATTATGCGAGTAAAAATGAAAGTAAAATTAAGAACAAAGAGATAATACTGTGAGATGAAAATTGAATGTAATATTTTCAAATCAGCACAATTTATAGAAAAAAATTTATATGAATAAAAAAGGTAATATTTGATTCATTAAGTATACTATAATTTTTTTATTCAACTTGTGTCAGTAAGAAACTACTGATGAATGCTTCTTCAGCAAAGAATGTGAAACACCATGTTGGCATACTCCAACTTACAACCACCGAAAAGTTGGTTTGTCCTTTGAAGAACCGCTAAAATATCTCCATTGGAGGTGGCCTAAGGGCACAGCTTAAGAAATAAAAAATAAAAAACTTTGGGTTAAATGCATTACTCCTAAGACAAATTTTTAATTTTGAAAGAGTTAAGTAAACACTTAACTTCCAAAATAATTTTGGTTTTGAAAGATTTGATTTTGACACCAATAGGAAAATGGGTATGAGTTTCATGATTTTGGTTGTGATGGTGTCATGGTTTTGGTCAATTTCTACTACATGTGTCTTGCCAGCAAAACAAGCTGACATATCACCTCAACAAGAGGATCAGAAGCTGAGGTTTGATCAAAATGGAGAATTCAAGATATTGCAGGTGGCAGATATGCACTATGCAAATGGAAAGAACACACTTTGTTTAGATGTTCTTCCTTCTCAAAATATTTCTTGTTCTGACCTTAATACCACTGCTTTCATTCAAAGGATGATCCTTGCTGAGAAGCCTAATCTTATTGTCTTCACTGGTATGGTATCGTGCAATAATTGTCTGATTTTTTGTCTTTTTTTCCTTTTTCTTTTTCTTTTTCTTTTTGCTTTTTGTTGTTTTAAGAAAAAGGGAAAATCTTCAAAATTTATTCTTACACGTGGGAATGTGTTCTGATTTTGTTCACAATATTTAGTACCCTATTTTGTTTTTTAGAATAAGTGAGAAGAACATGTGAGTATGTTTTGGTATTGGAGCAATAAACACTTTTTCTTACTAATCAAAGACAAATACTCCATCTGTTTTTAAGTGACTGTAGTTTTGTGTTTTCAAGACACTATTAGTTTTCTCTATAATTTTATCTGTGTATACTGTTTTCAACTCATTATACTTCACTATACAGTTATAAAGATGATTAATGCTCAATGGTTAATAAGGATATAATTTTATAAAATTGTTACGCACATTCATATTCATTTATTGGTTTTTGTAGAAAAATCCTAAACGACAATTGTTTAGAATTAGAGGAAGTAGCATGCTATTGTACCAGTTATTTGTAAATGGATGGAAATGAAATTGAATTGGAGTTGGCACTATATTGTTTTAGAAATTGATTTATTTCACCAGCTTTTGCACATCTAAACAAGTTACAATTACAAGTTTCTTGGTGTAACAGGAGATAATATATTTGGGTTCGATTCCTCGGATTCGGCTAAATCAATGGATGCTGCATTCGCTCCTGCAGTTGCATCAAACATTCCTTGGGTGGCTGTTTTAGGAAATCATGACCAAGAAGGGTCACTCTCTAGAGAAGGAGTGATGAAACACATTGTTGGTATGAAAAACACTTTATCTAAACTCAATCCTCCTGAAGTACGGATCATTGATGGTTTTGGGAACTATAACTTGGAGGTTGGTGGTGTTCAAGGCACTGAATTTGAAAACAAATCAGTTCTGAATCTGTATTTTCTTGATAGTGGAGATTATTCTAAAGTTCCAATGGTTCCTGGTTATGATTGGATCAAACCTTCACAGCAACTTTGGTTCGAGCGAACGTCTGCGGAGCTTCAGGTACTGTCTCGTCTATTCATTATCTTATCTAGCTATATTTTGTTTTATTAATAATACATTTGAGTCAAGATTAGCTTAGTTTCTCTTTGTCATTTAGTAGCTGCTTATGATTAGAAGTTTCTTTAGAGGTCTTTTTGAATTGACTTTTTTGAATTTGTCTACTAATATAAGCTATTTGAGACTATTTGAGAAAGCTTATGACATGTCTATAAGCTATTTCTAGTTATTTTCCTTAAGTCTTCAATAATAACTTATGAAAATAGTTTTATTTTATTTTATCTTTTGTTATAGAAATAGGTTATGCACAAACACTTATACTATAAATGCTTAGTTAGGTTATTTATCCAAACAAAGCCTAAATCTTTATTCAACATGTGGCTTATTTTTCTGTTTTTCCATTGTTAAAATTAATTGAGTTCTTAACTCTTTCTTTATTCTGCAGAAAGTATACATAAAAGGACTAGTGTCTCAAAGAGAAGCTGCTCCTGGTCTTGCATACTTTCACATCCCCCTGCCGGAATATGCTAGTTTTGACTCATCAAACTTCACAGGTGCGAAAATTGAACAGGACGGCAATAATGGCATTAGTTCCGCTTCTGTGAACTCTGGTTTCTTCACAACTTTGGTTGAAGCAGGAGATGTGAAGGCAGTTTTCACCGGCCATGATCACGTCAATGACTTTTGTGGAAAGCTAATGGATATACAACTTTGTTATGCTGGAGGGTTTGGATACCATGCTTATGGAAAGGCTGGATGGTCTAGGAGAGCAAGAGTGGTGGTAGCTAGCTTGGAGAAGACAGATAAGGGAAGTTGGGGAGGTGTCAAGTCAATTAAATCATGGAAACGCCTCGATGATCAGCATCTTACTGGAATTGATGGTGAGGTCTTATGGAGCAAGAGCTTTCTCGGTAAGATGTCTTGTAATGCTTCGAATAATACTCTTTTCTATGTACTTAAAATTATTATCTGAGTTTAGAAGCGTGTTACAACAACTTAGTAATCCGCAATTGGAACAAGATGAATGTAAGAAGAGATGTTGAGGTCGTGTATCCTCTTCCCTTAAGATTCTGAAATGCTTGATTTGAAGGCTCAGATAGCGCGCGCTAAAACAAGAATTAAAGAACATAATCGCCAATTGCACATAAGTTCAAAATCACAAATGTGATTTGTAATGTGAAAGTTCATGAATTGCAAGGAAAAGTTCTGCCAATGTAGGATAAAATAGAACGATTGATATATGGTTGGAATTTCGTTTGAGGAAATCCACCATGGAAATTCTATATTCTAAGGAAACACACCATGCAAATTCTATATTCTAAGGAAACTCATCGTTAGTATGAAAATAGAGTCAGTTGAAGATAACAAGAGGTAACTTTTTCTATAGTATGGATATGCATAAGACAAAGGTTGTAGTTGGATGGCAGAGTTGACAAAAGGTTCAAGATTAGTGGCTCGTGTTCATCAGTGTGAACATAATGTTGCTTATGCTTGCTTCATTTATATGTGTATGACATATGTGTTACTGTTACATGATTGTTTTTTATCTCATGTTATCCTTGAATTAATGGTCTATTTTGGTTTTCATTATGCAGAAAACAATGGCACAAATTAAATTGGTGGAAATTGAGAATTTGAAAGTGATGCAGACAAATGTACCTGGTATCCACATATTTTGGAATTTGTAATGAGTTTCTATACAATCATATTAAATTGCTATATGAAATCTTAATGTGGTGTGATTGTATGCCTATGAAATCGCGTACTCTATGCACAGCCTACTTGCAGAATGATTTCATTAATTTGAAGTTTTTGGGTATGGCCTCAACCAAATGGAATTTCAAGAGGTGCTTGTTTGGTTTAGTGATTTTGCAAAAATCTCACCGTAAAACCAAGCATACACTTGTATTGCTCGGATATTTTGCTACCTGACGATGATTATATGAACTCACAGTAAAACTGCCTTCACAATTTCTGAATACATCTATTATTTATAGTTGATTTCGACTACTAAAACTAAAAAGCAGTATTATGACCTTACAGAAATCACTCGACTGATCAAGTTAAGTTAAATTCAAGGGGAACTCTAATAATAATGAAAGAAACACAAGATTAGGCATTTTGGTATAGTTTGTTTCAGTTTTGAATGGGATTCAATCTGAGCGGTTTTTAAAAAAAAAATTCCAAAAAATTCCAATAATATTCAGATTTATAGTCTTCGATATTTTTATTGGTTTTAAATTTGGATCGATTTGAATATCAACATCCCTATTTATAATCACTAACTATAATAAAATACATAAACTTCATATAAAGTATAACCTTTGGTTAATAAAGGAACAGAATAGGTTTATAAGAATACATAAATATCTTTTACATTTAGTTCAACAACATCCTCAAACTCTGTTTGGCTTTCAACACAAGAATCTGAAGTGGAACACCAGGATGCAAGCTCAGTGGTTGTAAATTCTCGATTGTATGTTGTAAAGGGTATTTTGGATCCAATAAGATCTCATACAGCATCCTCTAGTGGCCTAGTCATTGACATGACAGATGCTGCTACACATTCTCATGGACAAAATCTTTTGAAGCTTATGATTTGAACTTTTAATTATCAAAATGGAAAAGCTCTAAACAGAAGAGGGAAAAAGCGTCGATGCGACTCACCTTTTATTAGGCCTCAACTTCTTAGAGCTATTATTTCGTTCCGATCTGTCCAAGTGCTCTGTTCTTGGTATTCTCTTTGATATAAATGCAGCCTCCGTTGTTCTTCCACCTGCCTCTAAGGCGGTTACCAGATCATTTATGCATATCAAGTCGTGATGTAAACCCTTCTCCACCAATTCATAGCATAAACTAAATGCTTCCGAAGCCTTGTTAATTTTACAAAGATCAAGAATAACAGTATTACACAAATCAATATCAAAATTGTGATTATTTTTCAAGCTAAAAAGCAGCATTTTGCATGCATCTGATGCCCTTCCTCTCTTGCAAAGAAATTGAACCACCTCATCCATTTTAACACAGTATCCGTTCTTATAAATCAACTCATTAATTTTGAATGCTCGATCTTGCAGCCCGCGGTCAAAAAGTAGCTGTAAACACTTAGTTGAAAGGTTTATATTTTGTCTGATATTTTTCTCCAACATCGCGACAAGAACACCGGCAGACTCATTAACACAATCCTTTTCCAAAAGTCTAGCCAATACAGAATGCCAGGTAGATGTTTTTGGTTGATAGGAGCTCTTTACCATTTTCTCTAATGCCTCCATTGCAAGGAGAGGCTTATCCTTCTGAAGAAAACCATCAATCAAATAGTCATATATATCAATATCAGGAAGAAAATCTCTTCTCAGCATCCATATCAAAAGCTCATAACCATTTTCGAATGCACCTTCTTTGCAGTGCCCCAAAATCACTGTCTTGTATGATAAAGGATCTTGTGTTCCCCTTTTCATTAGCTGTCTGAGTACCCTTTCGGCCTTCTTTGTTTTCCCATGTTCACACAAATACTGAAAAATATGCTTGTAAGACGCAGCCAGCGGCTTCGGGCCAGAACTACGTAACAAAATTTCGTTCTCAAATAACTCATCGAAAAGCGTCTCTGCCTTATCATAGTTCCCTATCTGACATAAACTTCGTATCAGAACACTGTATGAGGCTGAATCTGCTGAGACCTGTAATTTTTTCATGTTTTCGAAAACCTTGAAAGCTTCATCCAAGTTTCCTGCACAACAATGTGAATTAATCAATGTATTGAAAGTGCATGCATCCGGAATAGCGCCATCGTCGCCTTTCATTTGTTCCAAAATATCTTTCATCTTATCCCACTTCTGTGCCTCGCAAAGTCCTTTTATTAGAGTATTATAGGTAACTATATTCGGCTTGAGGCCTCTACCATTCATCTCTTCAAGAATAACCAAAGCCTCTTCGACTTCTTGTTTCATACAATACCCTCGAATCAAAGTCGTATAAGTAACAACATCAGGACTCAAACCTCCACATTTCTTGCTCATACCATTCACCAAATTATGCGCTATCTTGATCTTCCCCGCCCTACACAAACCATCGACAAGTGTATTATAAGTAACAACATCCGGATCGCAATTGAAACTCGTCATTTCTTTAAAGAAATGAAACCCTTCATCAACCATAGAATTCTTACAAAACCCTCTAATCAAAATGTTATAAGTATACGTATCCGGCGTAACACCATATGTGCTAAGCATTTCATCAAACACCTCTTTTGCCATATTAGTTCTACCCCTTCTAAGCAAAATCAACAAAACACTATTAAATGTAATCACAGATGGTGAAACACCAATAGATTTCATAGTCTGAAAAAGCTTTATAGACTCTTTAAAAAGTCCAGCTTCACCATAACTCCTAATTAAGCTATTGAAAAACCTATCTTCAAGCTTAACTTCACCATTAGACCTTTTCTCAATAGAAAAAAGGAAATTCCTAGCTACATTGAGATTTTTCTCACGACCCAGAATTTCCAACATGATGAAATAGGATTGAGAGTTATGAGAGAAACCGTTTTCGTGTACCCAGTTGAAGAAATGAAAGGCCTTTGACGGGAACTTGATGTGGCGAAGTGTTTGAAGAACAGTGGTTTTGGAGAGAGAGTTTGTGAAGGATGATAATAACCCATTTGACCAAGGTTTGAAATTTATGAGATTAACGATAGTTTTAGCCGTTTTGCTTGAGTTTCGTGTTTTGGGTTTTTCAGTTTGGACGAGTTTTTGTTGAACTCCATCATCAACAGAGTTTTGTGTTTGAAGAGAAGAGAAGAAGGTGAGAGAAGAATGAGAGTGTGAGGTGAAGTTGAAAATGGAAATGAGACAGTGATTCTTGGAAGATAGATTTCGAAAATGCATGTTGTGTGTGTAATTTGTGATTTGTTAATATGCAGCAACAACTATATCAAGATTAAAACACCCTAAATCTCACAGAATGTGTATATGGTGAATAATTTATACGTTTCTTCAAGATTATAACATAACATAGTAACATACTATTATTTTGCAGATTCCCCCTACCCTTGTCATTTTATATTATATTAGTTAAGGTGATTGTGATTTATCATTTTTGTTTTTTGTCAAAAAAGATTGATGAGTTAATAATGTTTAAAAATCACTTTAAATATTAACGATATTAGACAACAAACTTTATAAATATAATTTAATGGTTCTTTTCATTTTATGTTTGAGACATGATTTATTGATTTCTCTTTGAATAGTTGGATTTTGAGCGACCTATTTTCTTTATTTTTATATTAATAAAGTTATTGTCTTATTTATAAAGTATAAAATGACTATTTTAAAGGATATTTTAATTTTTTATTAAAATTTTGAATGACTTTAAAATAAGATGATTTATCCATGAGTTTTTTCTCTCCCCACAAATTTAAGAAAAAAAAATAGACACAAATTTAAGAAGAAATAAAATAGTCACATTTACATCAAAATATAAGGAAAATTTAACTAGCGTAATTTTATTTAATGAGTAAACAAATCTTATTTAGTGTTAAATGAAAAATATAAATAGTTTAGGAAATGTGATTAATTTTTTTTATTGTATCAAGAAAGTTAAAGAGTTAACTATTATTTTTAATATACATATAAATTAGTTAATTTTGCATATAATTGAAAGTAGCAACTAGCAAGAAATAGTTACTTTTATTTGCTTTATTTTCTTTATTTTCAATAGAATTTTTATACTATACTACTTTTTTTCTTATTAATAACTTCTATCAAGAACACTACTAAATCTTAGAAGTTAGATGCAAATTCATTTAACAAATAAAACATAAAAGGTCCAATTCCATGATTTGTGTCATCTTCGCCGGTGTGAACGTGCATCAAGTGCTAACATTTTCATCTTCTTCTCTGCCTTGCCCATGTTTGTTTAATTTATTTGACTTATAATTTATATACGTGTATGACATCTGTGTAAACATGATTTTTTTTTCCTCATATTGTCGTTGGATTAATGGTATACTTTGGTTTTGTTACAGGAAATAATGGCAAATGATGTTGTCATTACATTGGTTTTCCCATGAGATGCTTAAAAAAAACTGAAGTTATTTTGTGTTTGTATGCGGTAATAATCAGATGAAAATTTTAAAGTGGTTTTTTAAAAAATAATTATTAAAAAAAAAAGGTAGCAAAGGGGCTGTTATTTAAGTCATTTTATCTAAACTTAAATAGGTATTTATACATTGAACCATGAACCTGTGCATGACATAGAAGTAGGTAACCATTTTACAACCCTTTCACCAACATAAACACTCCTCCCTAAAATAACATGTACGCCTTACTACTTAGTAAAACATGTTCACCATTTGTTTCTCCAAAGCTTACAATCTCACAGTTGTCCTAGCCCTTCTCATTTCGGAGTGAAAGCCTGTGGTAGTACCAGTAACAGATAAAATCAGCTCAAACAATCCCAAAATAATAATATCTTTTCATAATTCAAAAATATATTAACAAACAAGTACAACCTTAAACTAGACTATACTATTTAAACACAAGTTGTACACCGGAGACCTTAAACTTGAGTCATAATATAGAAAGGTACTGCAATCCTCTAAAAGTCAGAGACAGAGAAGTAGACATAGTTGGCTGAACTCCGTGATAAAACATCGTATGTTCTCTGTTTGTATTTTTATACCTATTTCTATTTGAACTAGAGTTGTTGTGTTTTAACATATTGTTCCAATCAGGAATCAAACTGGAGTACTACTCGACCGATTCAATTATAACTGAAGTGCATCAACCACTTGCGCGCAGAACAATGATAATATAGTGAAAAACATATGCAATCTAATCTAGAAGAACTAGGTGGAGTTGATGGAACTTACAGCAAAAATAGTAGCATGTCCAGGATCAGCAAGGTGAGCAAAGAGGTTATCAATAGGACCAGTGCCAGTGTATATATGCTGGAACCAAGCTCCCATCACAGCCAACATAGCCAATCTTCCATTCTTAATTTCCTTTGTTCTCAATTCCTTAAGTTTTTTAGGAGAACCACTTCCCCAACCAAGTGGATCAAACCAAAGCCCACCTGGGTAGCCCACATCAGTTCCTGTGAGCTTGTTGTTTGGAAAGATAGGGTCAGTGTTGACACAACCAGGATTGATTATGTCAGCCCATCTTCTACCCTCAGCCCAACCAATGAAAAGGAGTTCAATTATGAAGAGTGTGGTGGTGTCTGTGAAATACTCTTGCTCTCCAGCAGTGTACCATGATGGTGTGTTCAAGATACCAATCTTTGTTAGGAATTCTGGAATGAAAATTCCAGCTGCACCTAACATTGCCCATCTGCAGTGTACTAGCTCTGCTTGAACATTCCATCTTAGGCTCTCTGGATCGGATCCTATTCAATCATAACACACAATCTTTCTTTGGTCACTTGAATTCCCAATAAGGAAATACATAAAAATAAATAATGTGTCTTTATGTCTGAGACATGTCTAGTGTCTGGCACGTGTCAAAAGTGTGTCTGGTGTCAAACACGTGTTAGTGTCGACACCAACACATGTAGTTATATTAAATTACTTCTACTTTTTTAAACTATTGTTGATGTTGTATATGGTGTAAGAAATTATTGTCACTAACGTGTTTGGTGTTCGTGTCAATGTTAGTGCTTCAAACGACTTACATTCTGAGCTGCTTAAATTTAGAATTTGGTTTTCACATCTTAGAATATAAGTTATCTGATCTTGACGAAACAGTCCAAATAGGGTTTTACTATTTCAGTGAATCCGGGGTGCATTTTAGTGACAAAAAATTTGTGTAGTGAATAATCTTACCAAGACCAAGAGGATCAAACCCAAAATCTCCAGGGAGACTGCCATCAAGCCATGCAGGAGGTGTGCTTCCTGGGAACCAAATAGGCCTATCAGGCTCAGCTACTGCACACTTTGTTGTGGCAGCAGATCTTACTCTAACTGATGTGTTGTTGTTCACCTTCAGTTTCCTCCCAAGAAAAGCTTTTGTGATTCCTAAGGCTGATCCATTCTTCTGAGAACTGCATGCAAATTCACATTTACACTCATATTTTTTAAACAATCATAATTTTTTGGGAACTGCATGCAATTTCACATTTACATACACATAATATTTTTATACTTGGTTTAGTACTACTAACTTGAATTTTGTCCTCAAGTCAATGAAAAAAGTTTGACTTTGTAGCCTCGTAACAGGATTCAAATCCTAATTGGGACAGATGTAAAATGACCATTAATATCACTGTTATTAATGATAATTTATCCTTCTCTATTTTTTTTATAAAAGACTAGTTTGAATTTCAAGAATATGTTTGGATTGACGGTTAATTTGGCAGAATCACGATATTGGTGTGTGCAAAAGCTACCGTTTAAAACTATAACAAAATCACAAAATCAATGTGGCAGTGTAATTTTGTCAAACTCGTTATAATTTCAAAGCATGCAGCTAGTAAAAGTACACCTAAGTGACCATTAATTAATAGAACATGAAATACATGAAATATTTCACATGACGATCACATTACTATTACTACATATATGTAAATTAATACATGTTGAAGTGATTAGTGTATGGAGAAATTAACTTGCCTTGGGGTAGAGATGGCAATAGCTGCAATGGCAGAAGAAGCACAAGCAGAAGCCATGATAGCTGCCTTTGCCCTCAAGGGATAAAGTGATTAAGCTTAGTGAGTTTGTGTTGATGTGAATTATTTGGATAGTGAATGAGAAAGAAAATGTGCAAATTTTTATTAATGTATGCAAATGTTTCTTATCTTAAAGGATAGGAATGTGAATTTGGTGTTAGATGGAGTGTTGCCATGTGGCATGTAGAATCTCCTTGGATAGGTTTGTATTGAAAAATCAGAATATTGTGGTTCATATTTGTTGCACCAAATAAGACACACCAAGTGTTTGTGGCTTACATTGGCACTCACACTGGCACCACAAAAGGGGAGATTCTAATGTGCAATTCAAGGAACAATTTTGTGGGAAATCTTAGCTGGATATAAATTATTGCTAACAAACTTAAATAACACCAATTATCAAGAAATAAGTAATGGTATCATTTCCACATAGGATATGAAAAATTGTACACCCAAATAGAGGGGGGAAAATAGAGAATTGTGTAATAGATGCCCCATATTATAAGTGATACTTTATTAATTTGTTAACATTGAATTGTTTGATTATTGAGATTATAATTTTTAAGTTATATTTTGTCAAATTAGTTAAGATTGAAATGTTGAATTATCAAAATTAGAATTTTTTAATCATATTTTATCCAATTAGTTATAAATTAACCGCTCAATTGTTAAAATTATAATTTCTAAATCATATTTAGTCTAATTAGTTAAAATTGAATCATTAGATAGTTAAAATTAGACTTTACAAGACATAATTAGTCTAATTAGTTAAGATTGAATCATTTGATATTTGAAATTGAAATTTTTGAGTCATATTTAATATGATTTGTTAAGATTGAACAGTTGTATTGTTGGAATTATAATTTTTAAGTTATAGTTAGTCCAGTTAA
>JBBPBT010000850.1:16654144-16670848 GCA_037974875.1 Cicer bijugum | reverse complement strand
AATAGTCGAGTATATTAATTTATACAATTTAAATAAAAGTTTAGTTTATTGTCTAAATTATCCATTATGATCAATAAATTAAGTAATTGAAAATACAAAAAATCAAAATAAATGAAAGATATTTTAGAAATAATGTCATTAAATTAAAAAATTAATTATAAAAATTAATTTATATTTCATTCTAAAATAAATGAATTAATTTTGTTTATATTTGATTTTAAAGAATATATTATTTAAATTTAATTTATGTATACAATAAATACGAAAAGTTTTTATAAAATCAATCGATAACAACTACCATATCGTTATAAATATTTAATTTTCATCAAAATTAATTTTTACACTTTAAATGTATAACAATTATACTCTACATTTATATTAGATGTGTCAATGTTATGGAAAAAGTAAGTTTGTATTTTGAAAAATAAGCTCAAAATTTGTATAACGAGTTAATCAATTGACTATAAAGTAGGGCAAATGAGTTTGGGTTTAGATGATGTAACTATCTTAGTGGGGAGCATAACAAACCACCAAAAGAAAGCCAAACAAACATTTGAAACTGAATAAGAAATATTCTGCTTTTGTAGGAAAAAACAAAGAACAAATAACATGGTGGGTCAACTGGCCTAGGATGAAACTTGGGAGTCAAGAAAAAGTAATTTAGGAATATGTAGGAATATAGATAGTTTTTTATTTTGAAAAAAAATGCTAAGAATAAAGATAGTAGTATTTTAAATTTGTTAACTATTTGTATATTTTTCGAATTTTATTGTTAAAATATTTATTCTCACTCTTTCTACTAGTTAATGACCTATTCAATTGCCACAAAAAAAAATGACCTATTCAATTTATTAAAAAGTCATCCTCTTACTTATTCTATATTATTTTAACTTCAATCTATTCATATCTTCTGACAGAGAAAAAATTATCTTTAACCCTCTAATAGTATTTAATTTTTTTGGAAAAGAAATAATTAGTTCTTATTGTTACAAAATGGAAATAATTCTGAACATTTTGGTAAAAATACATAATGTAATCAAATATAGAAAAGTCTTATAATAATTATAAAATTCTATCATATTATAATAATAGTTTTATAATGTATAAATACATTCTTAAATGGTGAAAACATAATTATATATATTTCCTTGCTTGTTTTGTTGGGAAATACAACAACAAATAACAGTAACAACTCTAACAGAGCAATATGGAGCGGATAATCAATTTCCCAAACTTGCAAAAAATCTGTGAGGAGCAATCAACAAATAAAATCACCATCACAAAGGACACAATAATTTTTAACGTGGAAAAACCTCTCAATGTGAGAAGTAAACAATCACAGGACCAAGTCAGTAATAAAGCTCCACTATGATCAAAATATGGGTACAAGAGAGTTTCAAATATGGCACAAATTCGTGCTCAGTAACCAACCAAAAACAGCAAGGTAACCAGCACAACAATCAGCCAAAACAATGAGAAAACAAGCATGAAATTGAGAACAAAGTTCAACAAAAAAACCAGAAAACTGCTACTGTCTGAGTTCGATTTCTCCCACCTCAGACCTCTGATCGACGATCCAAACGGTCAGATTAAAGTACCACGAGTCACGAATCTGCTGTCCAAATTTCAGCCCGATCAGACGGTGAACGAAGGAGAAATCGCGAATCTAGTACAGCTGCTCTGTTTTATGCGAAAATAGGGTTTACTCTTCCTCTCTCACTTTTCTCTTTGTCTCTCTCTGTGAATTCAGCTCTCTCTCTCCCTCTAATCTGACCTCTCTCCACTTGGTTAAGTGAGACTCGTGGGCTTGCACATATTGGGCCTTTCTCCACATAGGAAGGGAGCCCAAAACCCAACATATCTCCCCCTCACAACTATGTGGAGGTGACCGTCAAACCGGCGATCTCACAACAAGTTTCAAACTTGCTTCTCGGTAATGCTTTGGTCATCATATCAGCACCATTATCATCTGTATGAACCTTGACCAATTCCAACAACCCAACATCCAAAGCATCACGTATCCAATGATACCTAACATCAATGTGCTTGGACCTAGAATGAAAGGTTGAATTCTTACCAAGATGGATTGCACTTTGACTATCGCAAAATAGCATGTACTTATCTTGAACAAAACCAAGCTCCTGCAAGAATTTCTTCAACCATAACAATTCCTTGCATGCTTCTGTAATGGCAATGAACTCTGCCTCAGTAGTGGACAATGCAACACACCTCTGCAATCTGGATTGCCATGCCACAGCTCCCCCTGCAAACTTAATCAAGTAGCCTGAAGTAGACTTTCTGGAATCAATGTCTCCAGCCATATCAGAATCAGTATATCCATTTGCTCTACCTCCATGAAGGAAAACAATTTTTACATCCATTTGCTCTACCTCCAAATCAAGAGTAGCAACCAAACTCAACACAGTTCTAATGGATGACATTTTCACCACAGGAGAAAAAATCTCATTGAAATCAACACCCTTTCTCTGTCTGAAACCTTTCACAACCAATCTGGCTTTATATCTTGGAGATGTAAAATTGTTTTTTTGCTTCACTCTGAAGATCCACCTGTTTTCCAAAGCCTTCTTTCCCTTGGATAGTTTCACCAAATCAAAAGTGTGATTATCATGCAAAGACTTCATTTCATCTTGCATAGCATCCAGCCACTTCTTCTTTTCATCACTCTCCATGGCTTCATAATAACATTCAGGTTCGCCTCCATCAGTCAAGGTAACATAGTCATCAGAAGGATACCTAGTGGATGGTTTCCTCTGCCTAGTAGACTTCCAAACTTGGGCTTGAGGTGGTTCAGGAGCATCACCAAGATCCTCATCTTGTGACATCTCATGTTCTTCTTCAGCATCATCATTAGGAACATCAAAATTATCTCCAAGCTGCTGATCACCAACATCACCATGTTGCTCATCATTCTGAACATTACTTTCAGCAGTATCCAGATCATGTATAGGCATCCGAATTGGATCAACATCAGAAAAAACTATCATCAATCTCAGGTGTAGTCTTCTCCATCTTATCAATGTCTTCAATGGTTTGGTCTTCCATGAACTTCACATCACGGCTTCTAACAACTTTCTTCTCAACTGGATCAAACAGTTTGTAGCCAAATTCATCCTGACCATAACCGATAAAGATGCACTGTCTTGTCTTCGCATCCAACTTGGATCTCTCATCCTTGGGAACATGCACATATGCTTTGCAACCGAAGACACGCAAATGATCATACCTAACATTCTTGCCAAACCAAATCTTGTCTGGCACCTCAGCATTCAAAGCAACTGCAGGACTCAGATTAATAACATGTATTGTCGTGTACAATGCTTCACCCCAAAAATGCTTAGGCAATTTTGCTTCCGAAAGCATACACCTAACTCTTTCAATCAATGTCCTGTTCATTCTCTCTACTAAACCATTCAACTGAGGAGTTTTAGGAGGAGTATTTTCATGTCTGATACCGTGCTGCTTGCAATAAACATCAAATGGTCCACAATACTCACCACCATTGTCAGTACGAATGCATTTCAACTTCTTGCCTGACTTTCTCTCCAACATAACATGGAACTCTTTGAATTTCTCTAGAACTTGGTCTTTTGTCTTCAAAGCATAGACCCAAAGCTTCTTGGAACAATCATCAATAAAAGTAACAAAGTAAAGTGCACCACTAAATGACTTTACCTTCAACAGGCCACAAAACATCAAAATGCACCAATTCAAGCAACTCTAACTTCCTTGAGGAAAGATGTTTCTTGAAGGATACTCTAGTCTGCTTACCAGCCATGCAATGAGAACATTTCTCCAACTCTGCACTCTTTAATCCCGGAAGTACATCCTTTTTAGCTAAACAATTTAGCCCATTTTCACTTATATGACTAAGCCTACGGTGCCACAAAGAAGCCTCCATATCCATGGCATTCACACTGTCTTTAGCAACCAATGCTTTAGTCCAATACAGTTTATTTATTTTCTCCCCTCTGGTCACAACTAAGTTACCTCTGGTGAGTTTCCATTTTCCTGAACCAAAGTGATTATCATAACCACCATCGTCAAGCATCTGCGCAGAGATCAAATTAAAGCGAACATATGGAGCATGTTTGACTCCTCTAAGCAACAATTGTACTCCCATGTTGGTCTGCAAACAAACATAACCAATACCAACTACCTTGGACACACCATCATTACCCATCTTCAACACTCTCAAAGTCACCAGAAGTGTAAGATGTGAAGAACTCCTTCCTTGGTGTAACATGCAGTGTAGCACCACTATCAATAATCCACATGCTCTCATCTGATACAAGATTGACTGAGTCATAGTCACGGAGAATAATCAGATCATCACAAGTAGCAGTAGTAACACGGTCATCATCATCATGATTCTTATCTCTTTGCTTACTGTTATTGTTTTTGCTCTCCCTTTTTCATATGAAACAGTTCCTTTGTATGTGCCCCATTTTGTGACAATAATTGCACTCCACATTCTTGTGTCTAGACTTGGACTTACTTCTGTTGTTCTCTTTACTCGCACTTCTGTTATTCTGTCTGTTCCCTTTCAGTTCCTTTCTTTGACTTCGGCCCCTGTTCTCAGTGACAAGTACCTCGGAATGAGATGAAGTACCTTGTGCATTCCTTCTCATCTCCTCATTAAGAACACTTCCCTTTACACTTTGCAAAGAGACAACACCATCAGAAGCTAAGTTTGTAATTGAAACCCAAAAAGTTTCCCAAGAATCTGGTAGAGTATTCAGTAGCCATAGTCCCAACACTTCATCATCAAATTTGATACCCATACCTAACAATTGATCTAGGAGCCCTTGAAAATCATTTAAGTGATCTGAAATAGAAGTCCCCTCCTTGTACCTCAAATTCATCAAGGAGTTCAACAAATACAACTTATTATTCCCTGATTTAGAAGCATACAAAGATTCAATCTTCTTCCACAAGGATCTTGCATGTTCCTCATTAGCAATGTGATTATAAACATTGTCTTCTACATATTGCCGAATAAAACCACAGACCTGCTGATGTTCAAAACTCCAATCCTCATCAGTCTTGGATTCTGGCTTCTCACTAGCAAACACAGGAAGATGCAAATTCTTCACAAATAACAGATCCTTCATTTTCCCCTTCCATAAGTGATAATTAGTGCCATTCAAACAAATTATTCTATTTGTATTTGCCTCCATCATTCAAACAAGTCAAACAGCCCCTTAACCAAAGAGCTCTGATACCACTCTGTTGGGAAATACAACAACAAATAACAGTAACAACTCTAACAAAGCAATATGCAGCGGATAATCAATTTCCCAAACTTGCAAAAAATCTGTGAGGAGCAATCAACAAATAATTACAGCAAATAAAATCACCATCACAAAGGATACAATAATTTTTAACGTGGAAAAACCTTCTCAATGTGAGAAGTAAACAACCACAGGACCAAGCCAGTAATAAAGCTCCACTATGATCAAAATATGGGTACAAGAGAGTTTCAAATATGGCACAAATTCGTGCTCAGTAACCAACCAAAAACAGCAAGGTAACCAGCACAACAATCAGCCAAAACAATGATAAAACAAGCATGAAATTGAGAACAAAGTTCAACAAAAAAACCAGAAAAACTGCTACTGTCCGAGTTCAATTTCTCCCACCTCAGACCTCTGATCGACGATCCAAACGGTCAGATTAAAGTACCAAGAGTCACGAACTTGCTGTCCAAATTTCAGCCCGATCCGACGATGAACGAAGGAGAAATCGCGAATCTAGTACAGCTGCTCTGTTTTATGCGAAAATAGAGTTTACTCTTCCTCTCTCACTTTTCTCTTTGCCTCTCTGTGAATTCAGCTCTCTATCTCCCTCTAATCTGACATCTCTCCACTTGGATAAGTGACTTGCACATATTGGGCCTTTCTCCACATAGGAAGGGAACCCAAAACCCAACATGTTTTTCTCCCAATTTTTTGTTTTTCCTTTTTCTACTAAGCTTTTATTTTAAAAAATAAAGTTATATAATTATTTACACTATCAAAATTGAATATTTAAATAGAATAACTACTCTTAAAAAAAAACGAATTAAATTCTACGAGGACAAAATAAGAGTCCACTAAACAGCAAGAGAAATAGCCCATATATACATTGTTTTCTTCACACATAAAAATATGAAGAAAAAAAAAAATGCTTATAGGCTAAGCAATTTAGCGCTCGTTTGGCTACGCGTTCCAAATCTTCAAACGCGAGTTAAAATTTGAAATAGCATGTTAAAATTTATAATTTATTACGTATTATATTTTTACTTAGTTTAATAAAAATATTTGAATATTAATTAAAATATTTTTATCAGATATCATTTTATATTAATTATTATTTAATTCAACCATTATTATTTTTTTAAACACTTCAAATTCATTTTACTAATTTATACGATCAACTAACTTATATATCACAATCCCTGTCTTTACCAACCAAAAATTAAAGTAATAGAAATTCACCAACTACTTTTTACATAAATGATTGAACTTTTCACTTTATCGAACATTTCGATTCAATTATGACATTCAGTAGTAAATAGATTAAAAGTAAACCCTTAATAATGTTGGTAAGTCTCTTTGACAATTTTATGAAATATGTCTTTCATAATCAAAATTTGTTTCTTTTATATATAAATATAGGTGATAGCGATTAGTTGTGTTTTAATATTTTTGGAAGTATTATTTGAATTTAAAAATTTTAATTTTTAATAAAAAATATAATTTTAATAATTATAAATTATTTTAAATATAATATTTTTACTGAGTAAAATATCAACAACTCAAACGATTTTATTTAAATTTATCAAAATAAAAAACTATAAATAATATCTAAATAAAATTTCAAATTAATACTAATTTTTTAACTATTTAAAATAAATCCTCATTCAAATATTTTTTTTAAATAAATTCATCAACTAAATGTTGATATTATATATACATAAAATAATTTTATTTATAAATAAATAATTATTTTGATGTCCTAATAATTTTGGATCTATACAATAGCTCAAATTGCAATGGCTTATAATGGGGCTTGGTAGCGACTCATAACAGCTTAACAAAATTAAATAATAAAGTTATGAGTATTTCGTGGAAAGTGAGTGATGACTGTGCAGAAGATTCTTAATTTATTCTCATTATTACGCGGTTAATGTGTGGAATTAGGACATCTACTTCATTAAGTTTATTTATCCAAATATGCCTTTAGTTCTAAAGCATAACTTTTCTATGTTACCACTTTCACACTATATAATTAGTAGTAATTGACTTAAAGCTTGACTCAAATCTTGTACTTTTCTTTTAAAAGGATTAATGCTATGGGAACAAGTCTTGGCATTTGAGCATAAATTTAGGCACACATATATTTAATAAAGATAGAAAGAAAGAAAACAATGAAATGATTTATATATTTTTAAAATAAATAAATAATATGTGTTTTTGTATTTATGTTCGTTCAAAAGATATGTTTAAAATAATTATGTTCAACTAAGTATTTTTCATGTATGATTTAGATAATATATTATTAAAAATGATAATATTTACACATTTAAAATATTATTAAAGTCGTGCAATTAAGATCAAATAATTTTAAAAAATATATAGATTTTACTTTTTGATAATTTAAAACACTAATTTAAAATATAAATTATTTGTCTAAAGAAAAAAAGAACAAAAAGTTTTAATTTTCAAATATAAATAATTCTTGCTAACCACACTTTTTAATTTTCAAATAGGTGGAATCAACATAAATTTCATTTAACTAAAAAGTGAGTATTAATCTTTAAGTTATAGATGATTGAATATTATTAGATTAAATATTTTGTGTTGAATTTAAATTTAGAATTTAACTTCTCTATTGTATGTAAGTTTATGACGATAAAAAAAGTTAATTAATGTTAGTAAAATATTTAAAAAATGATGCTAATAAGGGAAGGTAGTACAAATGAGGTTGCCATATTTTGTTTCTCCATTTTGGTTTTTGTATTGTCTTTTCGTCGATACCTTCTGAGCTAAGCCAAAAAGCATTCTATGATCAACTTCAAAAACCACAACTCTGTCACCACCTTCCATTACAAATTTCATCTCTTTATAAAATCAACAACACACCCTTCTTTCACTCTCCATTACCTTCTTAATCACTCACTAATTTCTCTATTTCTTACTATTATTATAAAATACAAAAACACACTTCAAAACAAAAACAAAACAAAAACTAGCCAAAAATAGCAATGGAAACAACCTCATTCCCCATTCTTGATTTTGTCCCTGTTGGTTTCAGATTCCGTCCAACAGATGAAGAGCTTGTTAACCACTACCTTAAAAACAAGTTACTTGGTAATGATTCCATTCTTCACAATGTTATAGCTGAAGTTGATGTTTGCAAGTTTGAACCTTGGGACTTACCAGGTACTAAATATGAAACAAAAAACCCATCATTGTTATTGCGTAAAAATGTGATCTTTTTAATGTTTTTGTTCTTCTTCAGCTTGTTCCGCGATAAAATCTGATGACCCAGAATGGTTTTTCTTGTGTGCTCGTGATTATAAATATGCAAAAAGTAAGAGGCTTAACAGGAGGACAAAGTGTGGTTTTTGGAAAGCTACTGGAAATGATCGTAACATTAAGGTTAGGGGTACTAACCAGGTTATTGGGACTAAGAAGACTCTTGTTTTTTATAAAGGTTGTGTTCCTGGTGTTAAGACCAATTGGGTTATTCATGAGTATCATGCTGTCACCTTTGAGGATAGCCAGGTTTGTTTTGTTTCAACAAGGTTTTAACTTTTAATGTTTTATTATTATTATTATTATTATTATTATTATGTAGCATTTTTTTTTTAAATCATCTTTACTCACTAGTCACTAGAAAATAGAAATGAAATGAGTATGGTTTGAGTTTTTACAGGATTTGATTTGATTTTATATCTGATTGGTTGTTCTGTTCTGAAATTTGAAGATTATTTGATTCATTGTTTGAATTTGAACCTCTTTTTGTTTTGGTGCCATATTCTATTGGTTACTTAATTTCTCAAAATTGGTTTTGTTTTAGGAAAAGATTCATCATTAGTTTTCATAAAAGAAAGTGTCATTTTCTGCTATGCTATGCTTTGTAAGCAACCCTTTTTGAGATAAAGTTTTTGTTGAAATGATGTTTTTCTGTATCACACCATTCAAAGCATGAAGTACAAATACTCTAACATGGACATCATAAACGATAGTGACACGTCGACACCAATAATAATATATGAAAATAAATCAATTGAATGTAACTAAGGTGTCGGTGATGCGTCAGTGTTTGACACCGAGACAAATTCAACAATGATGTTGGTGCTATAGAGCAAAAAACTCTTTTAAAGTTTTTAATGTCAAGAGAACTGTTAAGGAAAATCAAGTTTCTGATTTTGAAACAGTGGCTTGATTTGTCTGGGTCTTTATTTGTATGAATTGTATAAAATAAATGTTGATTACTATCCTCTAAATTTTGTAGAGGAACTTTGTTTTATGTCGCTTGATGAAGAAAGCTGAGAAAAATGGTGAAGATGAAACTGATATAATGACATGTGATGAAGGGGAGCCTAGTAGACCTATGAGTTCTGACTATGAAAATCAAGAAACAGTAGAAGGAATTTCAGATGTAAGCAGTGGATCCTTTATAGAAATTTTGAGAACAAAGTCTTGGCTTAGACCTTTCAATATGAAACATGCTGAGAATTTAATATTTGTTTTATGTTTGTTTTAGGTAGACGGTACTTTGCAAGAAATGAATATGGAATCGATATTTCAGGCGCCTCATCAGGCTGACAGATACTTTCCCTTCTCAACTCAACAATCTTCAATCTTCGAAAGTGAGCAGGAGGTATCGTTCCAGAATTATCGATTTCCCGATGCCTATTTTGGAAATGAAAACATCGTTATGCAAAGTCCATTTGAAACTATTGAAGAGGAAAAGAAGTTCATCAATTCAATGTTTATTGATGGAGAGTTTGTTACTAGTGAAAAAAGAAGACATGCTTTTGTCAATGGTCCCATCGAGTCTGACTCGTTGAGAAGGGTCTATTATCAAAGCATTGACACAGAAGTTGAAGTAGTCTCAACACCGGTAAATATATATTGTTCAAAGACCAAATGACGTTGGGGAGTGTATCTCCATTTGCTGGGGAGTATGGGTTAATGTGATCAAGACCACAAAAACCATAAAAAGACCTTGACACTATATTTTCACTCAAAATTTTATACATTGAGTATATGAGTCACCTCTTATATAGATATATCATTATTTAAGTTATTCTTAGTTGATGTAGGACTAATCACTCACACTTTTGATACATGGATCTAATATACCTGAATTCATTCGCCTCTCATCAAGTTAAACCAAATTATGATACCACTTGTTGGAGAGTCTTGGGAGCATTGGGAGCTACAATAAATTAATGATCATGACCACCAAGAGACTTTGACACTACATCTCTATCCAAAATTTTAAGACATTGAATATACAAATCATCTCTCTTATACATCCTTCATTTAGCTTACTACTAATCGACGTCAGGCTAACCTCTCACACTTAATTAAATTCTCATTGTGTATTGATGCGACATGAGTTTTGCCACATTTTTGCAATGCTAGGTGATTTTCTTTTATAGTTTGTGAAAAGATACTTGGATGAAATGTTTTGGTTGACTTAGTTTTGTTGCTTTTCTGTGAAAGCCATAATTTATGCATGGCTCATAGAACCTAAGAACTCATAAGTACTCTTTCTTCATATTGTGATGTGGCTGTTTATGCCCATCCTTTTGAAGGCTACTAGAACGGATTTCGTATGTTTATTTTTTCTTCTTAAATTTTACAGTTTGGTGATATTCCAGACAGGTCAACCGCATATCTTGAATATCGTAGTTCAATCGAATACAATGCATCAAATATTTTTCAATCAATGCATGGTGTTCTACATGGAAGCACATGTTTTGTATCGTCTAACAACAGCAATAGCCAAAGTACCTTTCAAGATGATATCCGGGGAGTGGAGGCATCCTCTTCTGATTCAACTGCAGATAAACCTTCAGAGATCAATTGTAATGTAAATGAAATTTCTAGTTCTCCTTCCACACTCTAAGAAGGAACAAAAACCAGTATGATCCACTCAAACACAAAGGAAGGTTTCAAGCAATGCAGAAAAAATTTAGAAACCAGAAGCCAACATTCCTCTGAGGTCAATAGAAAAGGTTATTTCATCTTCATGGAAACACCTTCATCAAACCAAAGCCTTTTCCTCATCGGTATATCTTGTTAATGTAATTATAAGGATTTTGTTGTTGATAGTCATTAGCTAGGAAATGCAAGGTTATGCAAGTGTTTGTTTTAGGAATTGCACCATTATAAGATAGATACGGTTTTATAGTTCACATGGATTCTGCAATTATGCAAGCTGGCTGCATTTTTCTTATCATAATGAAAATATCCTTGCTCATTTATAGTTCACATGGATTCTGCAATTATGCACCATTAATGTTTTGTGCTTTAAATCATCAAAAAAGTAATAAAAATTGATTACTAGTTGGAGCTCTAGTAAAAATATACTCATTTGTCCTCAAAATGCTAATTTCTTAAGGAAAAATAGAAATAATTAGGTGATCGAACTTAAATAATTAACGAGTTTTAGTTTAGAACAGGTCGTTCAGGAGAACCTGAATTCGAATCTTGGCTTGAATAATCATTGATCAAATTTTACTTACCTTCCGATCAAACTCCGGATTACCAAGATTTTGTCCCCTTGAAACCGGAGGGTTAAGAAAAAAAAGGTATACTACACATGATGAATGTAATTGTTAAATTAATGATTATGGAAAAAGCAATTACTGTGAATTTAGATGTTTTCTTATGATAAGAAAGACAGTAAGTTATATCATTTTGGCCATGTGATTTTTACTTTAGAAATCTCATCTTGATGAAATTCTTGAACAAGCAGATCTTCTCTCAGATTCCTTACACGAACAGAATTTCCAACGTTTTAGCATCACAAACACTGAATTATAGACAAGGAAAATGGTGATTATTAGCAGAAGATTTATTATATGCTAATGTGCAGAACCTATTGCTGAAGAACTCAATGACTGTATGGATGACACTGGTTTGGAGTTGAGCAATGAAGCCTTAATTCTAATCATGCTCAGTTCAACATTGAGCAATGATACCTTCATTCAGAACACATTTTTTAAGAAATATTGATCCCATTTTTTTTTCTGTTATTTGATTTCAACTTTGAGCATATTTTGTATTTCTAGAAGTTTTTTTTCTCTTGATGTTTAGTAACTAGTTTCTGTTGTTGGGAAATACTAGCTAAGAGAAATTCGACTACCCTAAAATTCGACTGTATACTATTCTTGACTGACAAGTTATTTAATTGATTTTAATTGAAAATAATATTTTAAATAATGTTGATTGTAAATAAATTATTAATGATTTTGCATAAAAAATGCAAAGAGGATGATATTTAAATTAAGATTAATATCTGGATGAATGTTGTTTTTAGTATTGGATATTACTATTACATGTTCGAGTAGATAGATACATGTATAACTAACTTTGTTAGAATTTAATTTTAATTTTGGTTTAGTATGAATTTTTTCAATGATTATGTAATATTTAGTTTTTATGTTGAAAATCATCTACAATTTAAACATGGATACCAAATTCATCACTTGCACTAGACACCCAAAATCTCAATCTCAAGTACAACTTCTACAAACAAAGTGTCATATTTAAACTGTTTGATCAAGATTGAACAATCAAATTTAATATTTTAGATTTAAAATTCAGAAGTGGTTTATTATGTGCAATGTATATGAATAAAATATATTATAATATATTACGAGAGATTTAAGTCGTCTAAAATGATTATTTAGTAAAATGAGAATTCAAGAATAATTTTAATATATGCATTATCCAACACCGACTTGTTTATTAATATTATTAAGTAGTATAACTTTAATAATCTTATTATGATATATCTATACTTTTGAAGTTCCCTTTCTTTATAGGGACATAAACTAGTGGGGAGCATAACAAACTATGGTCATAAGGATTGACGATAAATAGAATGACTGAATATATGGTAGGGTCAACATAAAAAATTGAGAAAATATGATTAGATTTTGTTCATGTTAGAAACAAATGAAGAGGACAATGACTTGGGATGGTAGGTAGGCAAAGAAACTTGGGAAATAAGTCTGTATAATCTTAAATTGATCCTATCACTCAAAGTCAATCACTTGATTTCATATTAATTATTTAAATTCATACAAATTAATATTTTTTTTTCTTTCAATACAAAAGTTTGTGTTGTTATGTCATTCTTTTATTTTCAGTTTCACATCACATTAAATTTTTTTAAAATCATTTAAATCCAAAAGCTTTCTTTAATGTAAAAGTATAAATTTATAATTATAATTATATTTTTCAATCTGTATTGTCGTGTTATAGTTATAATTTTTAGTTATTCAATTTAAACTGACAACTGCGATTATTTTACTAAATAAAATTGACTGTGTAATTTAAATTATTCGATTATAAATCAACGATTAAACTAATTATAACGTAAACTTCATTATTTTGCTAAAATAGGCAATCCAAATCCCTGTATCCGCACCTATATTAATGATTCACCTTAGAAGACTTATTGGTGAAGCCATGAAATAATTGGACATGCTTGTGCAAAAACTATGCTTTAACAAGCTATGAAGAGTACAACTTTCAATGGTAGAAACAATGCTTATAGGATATAGATTTCGTCCCACAGATCAAGAACTTGTGAGTCATTAATTACTTTAAACACAAGTTGCTTGGTAATAATTTCATGGTGAACATCATAGCTTTTGTTGATATTTGCAACTTTGCTCTTTGGGACTTACCCTGTATTAAATATTACTATCTCCATTCATAAAACATTCTGTCCTTAAATTAATATAAGCCTCTTTTCAATTTATTAAATGGATTTATTATTATTTTTAAATATAATTCTAATTAATATTACTAATTTATCTTAAAATATAAAAACATTATTATTAAATACATTAATATACAAATCATTTTTTAATCATTTTTTATACAATTAATACAGTAATTACGCCATCAATATTTTTTAATAAGAGTGAAATTTGCAATAGAAGTTTATATTTAAGAATGAAGAAAATAATATCAATGAAAAAAAAGTTTGTTTTTACAAATTTTCCAACTTCAATATGATTTTATTATATGGTAAAATATTATTAATTTACTTTTTTTTTATTATTTATAAAATATGATATTAATATTTTGTAATTATATAAATTAATTATAATATACAATATAAAATATTGTTCCACCCTAGAAGCAGCCTTTGTTTTGTCTTATGTGATGTCGATCTTTCCTTTAATATTTTAGTGTGATATTTTCTATTTTTATTTTGTAAGTATAAGTTAACTTTAACCTGCTAATAAAAATATGAGATTTATAAAGTAGAACATTGTATTTGAGAAAAAAAATAAAATACTAGTTAATAATGAATCGTTTATATGTTAGATTTAATTTATATAATTTGTCAGTATAAAAATATTTTATATTTTTACTTAATCATAACCATAGTATAATTAAATGTAATGAATAACTTCATGCCTTATATTTGTTTTAAAGTATGTGCTTCCTCTAAAGTGACTATCGATTCTATCTTTGTAGCGACACCCCGAGCATGAGGAATATAGCTTCAATTTTAGAGAACAAAAACATCATAGTCGAGTTTTTATTTGAAACTTCTGAAGACGACCATGCTAATTCTTTGTTGAATTCAATTTTTAGTCGAGGATGTTTTTATTAGTGAGGAATTTTAGAAATTTTCTTGCATAGGCACAATGGTTACAATCACACCATTAAATTAAGCATATATCTTTAAGCTAGTAAGTGGTGTGTTTGTAGAGAATTTGGCTGTGGAAGAAAGCTCATGAATATACTAACCAAGTATTTTGATCCTATTTATAGTTTATTGAAGTATGAGTTTGTTAGATAGTTAAAGATTAGTTGGGAGATTTGGAGCTTTTTGATATATAGGGAGTTGCACAATCAAAGTAATACAATCTACAAAAAATTTATCTTAACTTCTATTAATTTCTGTCATAGACACAATGTTGGAGCTATTGGTAGTGTCTATTGAAGTATTCAAAAGCGATTCAAAGCTCTAACAAGAATTATGACCACACCTATGGCCACCCTAGAGTCTCAACTTATTTTTTTAAGAATATGTAAAAAAAAATTGTAAAAAAAAAATTTAATTAAAAAATACACAATATCTTTTAAATAAATTTCAACCTCTATTAATTTAGATATGTTTACATCATTTAAATTTGATCATTGATATATGAATGAAATCATTATATATTGTTTTACATTATATGATGAGTATTAATATCTTAAAAAATATGTTGTTTTGAAGTAATTTTGGGGGTTTTGGAAGAAAAAAAAGTTTGGGGCGTTTGAGAAGATGGCGGTGCCTAGCCCAATCAACGTTTTATCTTTAGTCCAATTGCTGTTCCCAGCCTCCAAGCCCTTTGGCCCAAATTAATATCCATATTGTTACACTCTCACACCTTACAAAAATACTATATATTTTATTCTAATTTCTTTCATGAATTATTAGAAACCAATTAATCGTTGCTCAGGATTATTTTGAGCGATTGATATTGCAATAATAGAAGTACAAAAACTACTATAATCCATTACAAGGTTGGTTCAATTACACATAAACAACACACAAAAAGAGCATTGTAGCGAATATTTGAAACTATAGTTCAACCTTCCATCCAAAAATGGAGCAAACCAAAGCCATGAATGAAACCAACTTGATGACATGAAAAGTGGAAACAAGACAATGATCCAGATTTGATCACTATGAATAAATCTGACTGCTTGATTACATTATTTGTTTTTAAATTATTATAATTACTATATATGCACGAATATTCTTCATAACTAATAATTCCTTGTTAGGAAAACGATGTGGTGCATACTTTGTTAAATATTAAAAAGTGAAGAAGTAAATTGGTCTATAAAACTTTAGACCCGAGACATTTTAATTTTCAAAAAGAAATAATATTTAAATTAATCTCTGACAATTGTATATATAAATATATTAGTTCTTCTGTTGAGTTTATCTAAATTTAATGGGTTTTTTCCTTAAGTGTTGGGTATCATATAAGTTACTTTTGCCTCCATATTAAAAATTGTTGACATGTATTGCACAGACTATATATTTACATGTCAACAATTTTTAACAATGTGACATCTATAATTGACCCCTCATCATGGTTACTTAACACTTCAATAAAAATTTTAAATAAATTTGGATTAACTTTAGTGAAGGGACTAATATCACCATTTCATGCAATTGTCAGATATTAATTTAAATATTATTTTTTTAAAAGGTTAAAATGTTATGTGGAAAAAATATTATGGACCAATCTGGACCTTCATTCATAATAAAATATATAAATGTATTTTTTTTTTGTCAAAAAAATGAAGTGTGCCGTGGGTATTTTGAAGAAAAAACTTGTTATCTCAATCCTTTATAACAAAAACAAATTACAAGCAGTTTACTTTGTGAAAATTATTTTTGTTTTCAATTTTCTAAAATTTGTGTTAATTT
>JBBPBT010000850.1:16592774-16606897 GCA_037974875.1 Cicer bijugum | reverse complement strand
ATTTTAATTTATATCTTTTTATAAAAAATTTAATTTATATACACAATCAATTATATATATATAATTAATAAATTATAATTGTTAAATTATTAAAAATATTTATTTTTTGATTATTTTAAAAATCACACAAAAAAATTGTTGTGATACATTTATAGTATAAAATATTTTATACTAACTGTGAATGAAATTTCGTACTCTTTAATAAATAGTTAGTGAAGTTTTTGAATAATATTCTTAAAATAGTCCTCAAGTAATCAAGTGATTTGTAACTCTTAAACGAAGTAGTTAAATTTAAATAATTAGTAAGATTTTACAAAAGACATTAAAAGTAATAATTTTTTACTATACTTTATTAATCACCTCCTATTGCATTTTGAATTATCGGGATTCTTTCCACGATTATATCGATAAAAAAATTGGGACATGTTCAAATTTTCATTTCGCTTTTATCCATATATGGATTTGGAGTATTTTGTATACTCTTCAATGTCCATTTCCTATACACACAGAATATTTGGAAAAAAATGATTATGAGAAAATTAATATATATACTAAGAAATTAAACACTTTTATCATCAAATTATATTAAAAAAAATGTTAATTTATATACGCATTTAATAAGTAGCTTTGCTAAGTCAGAATTTAGCTGCATGGTTTTATATGCATCCACATAATATAATATTGAGTTTAGTTCAAAGTCCATAGGTGATATTAAAAGGGTTGAAAATCTTCAAAACATGAATTGCATTATTATATATTGTAGATATATATTAGATTATACAATGATTTGCGTGAAATAGAAGCTATGGATTTTGTTCAAAAAACAACATTGTGAATACAATAGTAGAAATCTTGATATAAAAAAGTGACCAATTGTATATATCAGTGGTGTTTAATTGGGTTATAATAAAGTCAAGTGCACTTTTTTTTCTTCTTAAAATAAAAAGGTAAAGTGCACTTTTTCACTAAATGGATGAAGAAAAAAGAAGAAGAGTTTATTGTCCTAAATCAGCATCTTTTGTGATGGATGATCAAATTGGTAACACAGAATTATGCTATTCTATAATTCGAGGTGACCAGCAAATATTTTATTCTTTTATGAAACCAAAAAGTGGAGTTTTAAGGTTTTCTTTATTTGTTAGGTCCACTTAGGTGGAATAAGTTGTTTTCGTTCTTTTTAACCGATGTGGTAGTGGAAAATATGTGATGTGATAACAATTTAACAAAAGTATAAATAAATGGATACGAAAAGGATATAACAAAGTTTGATTTTAGACATTCCACCTGTCTTCCATCTACATTTCCTCATCGTGGAGCATGGTTAAAGTTTCAATTAACATAATAAAGGGTGAGAAGTTTTATAATAAACTGAGAAGAATAATTCATTCAATTTGTTATAAACAAATAATTCAATTTGTTATAAACAAATAGTTGAGTATCACTCATAGATAATATCAAGTAGGTAGAGAGTAAATGAGTTTAAAGAGAGAAAAAAATTCTAGGAATCAATAAATTTAATACGTGAATCTGATTTTATAAAAGTGAAAGTCAGTATGTTTTACTCTAAAAGAAAATCTTTAAGAAAAAAAATGTGATTTTTTCTAAATGAGAAGGGAATTCACGAAAATAGTATCGAGGTAGATGAAAATAGCGCTAAACAAACCAAAAATCTTTGAGCGGACAAAATAATGATGACTCCTTTGGACATGAGTAGGTGGTGATCTTAACCAACTTCTCTTAAGGATTTTAGTATTCACAACAATTATAAATACATGTTAGATATTCCATTTTTATCACATCTTGTCATCTTCTTCTTGCCTTTACTTTGTAAAATCACAACTAGAATGCTCTCATGTCATTTTGATAATTAATCCTTTCATCTAAACACCATATAACTCAATTAGACAAAACTATCAGTCAAATCGTTGTGTATTGATTTCTCAACTTCGATTATTAAGGTATCTACAAGGAGAATACAAAAGTCGTAAAGATATCCACAAGAAGTCAACCGAACAAAAACATAGATTTCTCTTCAAAACCCCTAATCCAACATAACATATTGCAAAAAGACATCATTTCAATCTAATAAAGATTTTGAAAATGAAATATGGTCATCAATTTCAACAAAATACCATATTCACACAAATATTCAATAAAAAAAAACTATAATTTCTCATATCTAAATCACTGACTATAAACCCAATAGAATAAAAAATGTTGTAACACTTTTCTACATTTACTTTTTTTCCGTTTCATAAATAGTTTTTCACGTTCTTATTTGATAAAGCTTCAATGTACCACATTAAATTTCTTAGACATATGAGATGCACTTTAATCATTAAGTGTACAATAAAATAAGAAATAGGCATTCTTATAAAGACCAAAAATTTATTTAATCTAAAAAATAATTAAGTGTACAATAAAATAAGAAATAGACATTCTTCAAGAGTACTATTTTTTTTTAATACGGTCTAGATTTTATTGTATTGTATAAATTAAGTTTTATAATATTTTTTTAACAAGAACAACGCTATTTTTCTTTAGACTCAGCTGCTCTCTTCTTTGATTGATTTATTTTATTTAAATAAATAAATTTTAAATATATTTAATTTTTTTTTCGTGTATTTATGATTTCATTGTCTTAATATTTTGCGGTGTTAATGGATTTAGATGTAAAAATCAACATCGAAAGTACAGATTGAATCAATAATTTAATATTGTAGTTCATTTTGCATTTATTGATACTTTCTTATGATATTTTGGTGCTTTTTCACTTGAATTCCAGTGTTGCAGGGAAAGAAATATTTCACGGGCTTGATGTTGTTTTTTCTCTAGGAATGTTGGGCTCTGGGATGGGACTTTTCTTTTGTTACAAGGAATGGAAGAGCTATGACTCATACCTTTGCTAGATCCGTTTTTACCTTTTCCAAGGGGGTGTTGATAGTAGAGATATCCCATTTATTATCCTTTGTATTTTGTTGATTTGGGCTTGTTAGGCTTATTTTACCGTATTCTATACAAATATTTATTAATTTAATTGATAAATATTAATTTTATCAAAATAAATATTATGTCTTAATTTTAAATTTGAAATCTCGTACTTATATGTATATTTAGATATTATTTATTATGTCTTCTAAAAAAATATTTTATCTAACTATTTCGATATTTACTATTAAACTAAAGTATTAAACTAAAGTATTAAACTAGTAAAATACTCATATTTTTGCACGGGTACAACATCATTACTATATATTTTGTCTATTAATAATTAAAGAAAAAAATTATCTCTTATATTATAGATAAAGAATTTTATTGTGACATAAAGGTCTTAAATTTATATACAATCATAGTGACAAATAGATTTTTTTATATATTAGTTTTGGTATATATTTGATATATTTATTAGTGACAAATAATTTTTTTATGTCTTAGTTCAAAATATCTATCTTGTGACTTTTAAAGTTTATAAATAAAAAATATATGTAGTGTGGTTTTCACTTCTAAATATGAGAGTTTGTTTCACATATAATAATTTAATTTTATAAGTGATAATTTATTTTATATATAGTAATTAATTATTTAAAAAAATTATTAATAATAATTTATTCGTATTTAATAATTTAATATAAAAACTTATTATGTGTATATTATACTATTTTATCATCAAAAACTTATCTTCTATATAATAGTTTATATCAACATTTAATAATTAAACTAGGATTTAAATACTAAATTAGTACTCCATATAAGTGAGAAATGATATATAGATTCGGTCAAAAAAAACAAATTTTACAAAATGGAAACTAACAAATTTTCCATTCAAAAATTTGGGGGGTGAATTTGTTCTGTTTTGTGGAATGGTACGCTTTGTTTATCTTTGTCTTATCTATAAAGTAGAAAGTATAAACAAACCTAGTCGTTGAGAGTGTGAAGCAAGGCAAGGCAATACAATACAATACATAAGCAAACACCAAATGGAATCAAATCAATTCTAAGAGATAGAAACAAAAATATCCAAACTTCTAAGTTGATGTTCGTCCATTCCACTCCACTCACTCACTCACACAAAACAATTCATCAATCCATGCTTGTATAGTTATTATTTCTGCCAGTTATGGATTTCGGAGGGCCCACCGTGACCCGATTGGTTGGGGATTACATATTGGGTCCTCGAATCGGGTCGGGTTCATTTGCAGTCGTGTGGCGTTCTCGTCATCGGAATTCGGGTTTGGAGGTTGCAATTAAGGAGATTGATTACACACAATTGAACCTCAAAGTTAGAGACAATCTCATCAAAGAGATTTCAATACTTAGTACTATTCATCACCCTAACATCGTTCGGCTCTTCGAAGTCATCCAGGTTTCTTTGCTTTTAACTAACTAAATTGTTTCTTTTGCATTTTCTTTGACTTTGACCAAATTATAGTGACACTTTGGTTTTCTTGAAACTCAAATATGTAGTTTTTGAATAATTGCGGTCGTCTATTGTGATTATGCTAAAGTTAGTGCATGTTTGCTTCCACTTTTGGAGGAGGTGAAGTCAATTTTGGACGTGTAAAATTGATTTCCGTATTTTTGGGTGCTATCCAGAAGAATATTTTGCCTCAATAATTGATTTTCGTATTTCGACATTTTTACACCAAAATTTACTGTTCAACACACTTTTATCTAAAATCAAATTTAGGTAGTCGAAAATATTGTTGGTGAGTTTGGCAAACTCAAGTTGATTAACTTTGGTGAAATCATGGCATTGAGGTTTTGTTGGGTTTCTAGTGTGTAGTTTTTTGTCAAAATTGTGGTGTCTAATGTGATTCTGCGATACTTAATGTAAAAATACATGCTTGGATCGTCGATGAGTTTGGAGAAATCATGGTGTGTGTTACTAGAATTTTGTTGCAGCTCTAAAGTATAGTTTGTGGCTGTCGTGATTCTATGATAAATCTAGACATGCACTAAATTGTTTGTTTTTTGATGTGTGTGTGTGTGATGTTTATTTTTTGTTTTTGTTTTGTTGTGTTTAAGACAAATGACAGGATTTACCTTGTTTTGGAATATTGTGGTGGAGGGGACCTTGCTGCATACATCCATCGCTATGGGAGAGTTTCAGAATCCATTGCTCGCCATTTCATGAGGCAGTTAGGTGAGGGTAGTAACTAGTAACCCCACTTTTTTCCCTTTGTGTGTTTTATGTACATAAAACAAACACATTCAATTTAGTAAGAAAGAAAATATAGGCATTTGTCATGTTAGTTTTTGAACATCTGGCTTGAAATCAAGTTTGTTTACGCAATTGAGTAAGGTAGGGGACTAATTTGACCAATGGAATAAATATTTCAGGACTCGTGGCCAGTTTTTTTATCTTTCAAAGTTCGATTTATAGCATATTTGCAGACTAATTTCATGGCATAAATTTGTTTTTATCTCATACTCAAGTCTTATATTGCTAGGCATTAGGATTTATCGTAAACCTGACTCTATAATAACACTACGAGTGAATCACCAATTTAGTTCTTGAAATTGCAAGAGTCACACAATTTGATAGTGAAATTACGGAAATTTCTAAATTATATGTGGAATTGAAAATCCTTGATTTTATTAGTAATTTAGCCCCTTTGTTAAATTTTGAGGGAGGAAATTGACCGACCATAAAAGACTAATATAATCGAGAAGCTTCAACTTTAGGGGTCATTTTTGAATTTTCATAGTTTAGGGACCAATTGCTCAATACCCACAATTTCACGACTAAATTGGTGATTCAGTCTAACACTACATTTTCAGGAGTAACTGATTCTTTTATCAGTAGTGATTGAAAGGAAATGATGCTTTGAGATCTTCTATTTCGATTATTTCTGGAATGAGATAATATCCAATTCATTTGTATTTTGTGAATGATTTCGGCACTTTCGTGCGTGTTCAAACACGATATTCTTCGTCACCCTCTTCCTTACTCTGCATTGCCTGTGCTAATTGGTCGACAATGTATGCACTTCTATCCGTTTTTTAATCTCGGTGTTATTCTTGTAGCTTCCGGGTTGCAGGTGCTTCAAGAAAAGAACCTCATACATAGAGATTTAAAACCTCAGGTATCTGAGTAAACTTCTCTTGATACTTATTCATGTTTTTCTTGGAATATCTTCTTGATTGTTGTCATCAACGATAGCATTGTTCTATAATTGCCTTGAGTCTTGACCCTTGAGTTACTACTCCAACTCATGTAATATGTTCATGTCTTGATTTTAGATAACTTTTTTTCCCCTAAACATGCAGAACTTACTGTTGGCAACTACGTCAGCTAAACCACTTATGAAAATAGGAGATTTTGGTTTTGCAAGGTAGGGTGGTTTCTTAGGAGGTTAAACTATACAAACTTATTTTTTTTCCTCTCCATTCATTCTCATATATGCTAGAGTGACCAGTTGCTTCTTTATTACTTTTTTTGGTAATATATTTCTTGCTTTTTGCGTAATGCAATTGATGGAAGCGCAGGAGCCATAATACAATCCATATGCATTTATTTATTTACTTTTTTGTATTTCTTGCATTTTGTAGTTTACTGATGTATAGTTGTACTAGGTCTCTCACACCTCTGCAGTTGGCAGATACACTATGTGGTTCACCTTACTACATGGCTCCTGAGATATTTATGGATCAGAAGTATGATGCTAAGGTGACAAAAGATAGAAATGAACCAATTGTATTTACTGGTATTTGTTGTTCATGTTTTCTTTTTATAATAATTAAGGTAATAATATTATGGGTGCAGGCTGATTTATGGAGTGTTGGCGCAATATTGTATCAGCTAGTTGTTGGGAGGCCGCCGTTTGATGGAAATAGTCAATTGCAGGTTGTGGAAAGGCTTAACTAAATATTTCTCTTCTTTTATCCAATTTCTTTAAAAAGATTTTAGTTATGTATTTTTGTTTTGATTTTGTTTTTGGGAAGTAGTTATTGGATTTAATTCGTATACGCTGTTAGTGTAAAAAAACTTTAGCATTATTAATCAATCGCAATGACCAGATTATTAAAAATATTTGACTTTAATCGTAACTAATTCTAAAATAACATATATGGTTAGGTGTGATTTATTGATAACGTAAAACTTTTTACATCGATACCATATGAAAATTAAAATCAGTTATTTATCTCTTGTTATTGTAAATATCTTTCTGTTCCCTAAATATCATTTTTCTTTTGCAGCTTTTTCAAAATATTTTGGCATCTACTGAACTTCCCTTTCCACCAAAGATATTAAAAGAGCTACCTTCTGATTGTGTGGATCTTTGCAGAAGCCTTTTACGTCGAAATCCAGGTATTTAGTTGAATATTTTGCTAAAATGTTTTGTGAATGTGTAAAGGTGATGGGTCTGAAGTTGAAATATTATTATTATACATATGTTTGAGCTCAGGTAGAGAACTTCTGTAAAGTTGGAACTTTAATTTGCAGATGAGAGATTAACATTCAAGGCATTCTTCAATCACAATTTTCTACAAGAAGCCAGGTCAGAATTTTCCTTGAAGACTTTGGTTTTCCACGTCGTAGCTATTTTTAGTAAAATCTTCTAATTTGTCACTTGTAGATTCATCGGGAGTATTGAGCAGTTTCATTCACATCAATCAGAAAGCTCAACCATTAATCAATTAGGTGGCTCTGCATTTGAGGTGTCTCGAGCACATTTCGAGTCATTTGTCGATCATCCAGTGGTAATCAGTTCAGCTGTCAATGCGACCATCCTTTTGCAAAGAAAAGGTGGTAAGATCACAGATGATACTAAGAATGGTAAAGGATCAAATCCATCTATTGCACGCGATAAGCCAGGGAAGTTCATTGATACTGGTACTCATTTGTCAAACCAGCCTCGAGGTCGAATACTCTACTCATTTTCCATTGTTTGCCACCTGTAATTTATTCTTTTCGAACTACAATGTTTTTTCTCTATTCAGTTTCTCATTTAATGGAGTCCATTGAGAAAGGTTACGTCCTCGTCAATTCTCATTTTGCATCGTTGGAGGATTTCTCTGATTACTTCGAGGCAACCACACAAGATAATGATCCCTCAAGCGGGGTATCTATCTGCCCTTCAAAGAGGGCTAACCTAGAGATTGAAGTTGGAAAACAAACAGATGTGTCCACTTTGTCCGTCGACGAGTTAGACAAATTTAATAGCAAAGAACTTGACACATTTGTGGCATCTTGTGAATTTTCTACCGTAATCCATCCTTCAAACAGGTTAGAGTTGTTGCATCGGTACGTGCAAGTCCTTGGAGAACTTTCGCAAGAAAAGGTTAGTTCATTAAAACAGCGGCCATTGCAATTAAGAATCTTATTGATTTGTTCTAAGTTTTTGAATGAAAAAGTTATCGTTGGCATTGGTCTCATCATCTGACCGTAGTTTAGATTTTTGTGTTCCTTTGATATTTTGTTCTTCTGTTCTTTTCTCTGTCATGGATGTCATGTTATATTAGCACATTAGAATGCTAAGCCAGCGGTGTCTGCATAACTACTTAGCAGTTTCCAGCCATGTTGTCGATCATGGATCGCGGAAAACAGTAGTTTGTTCAAATTTCGTTATGCTATAGCACTGCTATTTGAAAATACTTTGTACCAAATAATGTTGAAATATTTTATTATAACAAGATAATTACATAGGGTTGTCTCAAACCTTGAAACACTGTTTCATGTTAAAAAAAATATGGCATGATCACTTGGGCAAGATATATCTTTCTACCTTTGTGTCTCTTTCGCATTTTGTTGGTTAATCTTAATGGTTACTTCTTGCAGAATAGCACAGGATTGTATCTAGAATCTCTCGCTGTTGAGTTGGTGATTTTGGCTATATGGAAGAAAGCTCTAGACATTTGTAGCACTTGGTTAGCCCCTATTTCTGAGGGTGAGTTGCTTCGAAGCAGTTCGGTTAATGAGTCCATAATTGCCTGTGCAGACGTGAGCTTATCACAGATTACGGAACAGAAAATAAATTTTAGTGACTGTCCTTCAATCTCCTTGTGGGCCAAACATGGATTTATCGCAGCAGTTGATCGTGCTGAGAAACTATCATGCCATATTCAAAGCATGGATGGTAAGATTTCTCTTTGTTTCAAAACTTATTCTTTTTATAACTTCTAAATACATCTTAAGAATGTATTTGAAACATTTGTAGGGGCAGTTGAGATGCCAGATGCAATGGAAATTATATTCAAACAAGCACTCTTAGTTGGGACAAATGGTGCTGTAAGTAGACCAACACTTTTCACTTTTGTCAATTTTTCTTCAAATTAGGCTCTGTTTGGCAAGCTGAAACCTCTAGATTAAAGTAGATAGTTCATAACGTATAAATTCGTATGATTAAAATAGAGTTGTTTAGTAACAATTTTCTCTCACCGGCTTATAGGGTCTTTTGAGATGTGTTTGATATTATTATAACTTATAGTGTATCACGCGTTCTCTCATTTTTACATTCATTATATTAATTGAAAAAACTTAAATAGTAATTAAAAATGTCTTTTTATGTCAATTTATATTTATCACTTAGTTTAACAGGTAATTTTACCTAACATTTAAATTTAATATGCTAGCTTATCTGCTATTAGGCTGTCAGCTATCCACTATAAGCTCATGAGCTACCACCTAACGTAACCTCTACCGGCTACTATTTACCAAACAGAGCCTAGTGTTGTCAATCACGAGTTGAGAAAAATAGAATTTGTACAAATTCCTTTACACAATAGTACTATAGCATTGTAGTAGCAACTTTTTGACAACATTCTGTATTAAATAGCATATAGTAGAACAATAGCGATTTGTTAAACTTACTTTCTAGTGTTACTCAAGGGCATAGACATACAGAAATCATATTATAAATTAATTAGTATGTGCTTATATGGTTTTCTTCCATTTTATTTTTAGGTAGATGAGTATATGAATAACAAAGATAAGTCTGCTGCATCCTACTCAAAAGCAATGCTTTTACTATCATTTATTGTGGGAGAAGCAGAGAACCTTCCACTTAACCCTCCATTTTCACTTCTTGCCGATGATCAGAAGCGAATCGTGCAATATATTCTCAACATGCAGTTTCGCAAAAATTCATTGTCAGAGTCCTCTTCAAAGGAATCTCATACTCTTTATTCAAAGTAAATAAAAAATAACAGGTTTATGTATAGTGTTTTTTGCATCACAACTTTTGGAATTGATGAACCAGAGACAACCTTTGACAGATGCAATATTTTTTTTTATATATATAACCAACCACATATAATGAATTTGTAGAGGGACTTTGCAGTTATTGCATGATTTTATGTAAATAATAATCATGTTAGTTCTTTGACATGGAATTTGTAAATAGTGTATAGCTCAGTTGTACAATTTTGAAACCACTATCTAATTAATGAATTTAAATTTCACTTCCTTTGAAAGTTTTATTGGTTTTTCCTGCAAATCTAGTTCTTAAGCAGGAACATTTTAATTGCTTTGGGGTTGTAGTGATAATTTAGTAAAGCACTGTCATTTTATGGTTTATATTATAATACACGTGTGATTTGCTATGTAATTATATTATATTATATTTATTCTTAAATTTATATTTAGTTTAACTTCAGTTTTGGTACCTCAGTTGTGTTACTTATGTTTAGGGGACCTAAGGGTAGGTATAAATTAGGCTGAAGTGGGCTATGGAATGCCTCAGCCTCATGTCAAAATATTTAAGATTTAATATAGCATGTCATATGCTTTTTTTTTTTGCATAAGCCTGACTTTAGGAAAATTTGATATAATATACGAGTCTTTTTAAAAGTTAATTTCATATTAACATTTTCAAATCAGTAAATAGATACTTTTTAATCGTTCAATGAAATTAAGTATTTATTTTTTAATTTAACTTGTTATTTTAAAAATTTTGATTTTATATGAGATTATTTTTTAATTCTTTTTATTATAATATATTTAAATATATAAAAAATTGATATAAAATATTATAATTAAATTATTAAAAGGTTAGCGAATTTATAACTTAATATAGATTTCAAAATCTGATATGTAACAATAATAGCAATAAAATCTATTATTTATATTTATTTAAGTTAGACTATAAACATAAAAGATTTTTATTATGGCATGTAACATGACATTTTTAGTTAAATATGATTATAAAATCATAGAATTATTTTTTAGTTAAGTTAGACAATAAAATCTTTTGAATTATTTTTTTCAAAAAACTTTATATTTTTTTCTCAATTTTTTTGATTAAAAAGTTTCAATTTCTTTTTTCCGATAAAAAAGATTGACAAATTGTTTTTTCAAAAACTTTTTTATTCACAATTTTTGGAGAAAAAAAATTTAAATTGACAAAACATTAGATCCATAAGTCTCTCAAGTCTACACAAAATAGAGTTTGAAAAATTATTTAATGTTAGAAAGTTTTATCCTATATCCCTCCCATTTTAGGGTAATGCACGTGAATATCCCACTTTTTTCTCAATTAATCAAAATGCCCCACTTCCAAAAAAATAATAGTTTGGATGGTCGCATCTTTGGGATGCGACTTTGTAAGGGCTAAATTGCTTTTTATTTTCTGGCTTTTTGTAATTATTATTAATTATATTTACTATTATTAAATAATTTAAAAATAATAAAAACATTTAAAAATTCAAAATAATATTATAATAAATAATAATAATAAATTTAATAACATTATAAATTTAAATAATAATAATAACAATAATAATAATAATATTATATTTACTATTATTAAATAATTTAAAAATAATAAAAACATTTAAAAATTCAAAATAATATTATAAAAAATAATAATAATAAATTTAATAACATTATAAATTTAAATAATAATAATAATAACAATAATAATAATATTATATTTACTATTATTAAATAATTTAAAAATAATAAAAACATTTAAAAATTCAAACTAATATCGTCAAAAATAATAATAATAAATTAAATAACATTATAAATTTAAATAATAATAATAATAATAAGAAAATTAGATTAATACATTAAATTAAAAGGAAAAAATACATTAAAAAAAAAGAAAAAAAAACTACCAACAAAAAAAATACATGAAATTAAAATTAATCATTTTCATCTAAATGACCACCAATTCCACATCTACGTGGTCGTCGAACTCGTCTAGACCTTTGAACAGGTGGAGGTTGTTGTGGTTGATCCTCGTTATAATCTGTTTGTGGATTAGAACCATTACCACCTAATTCCGTATAATTTTGAGTTTCGACATTATACATAGAATCAAAAACAGCATAAGTCGAGTCAGGAGTTGTGCAATGAATACCAAACAAATTATAGAAAATTCCGCTCTCGGTCGGATTAATGGGAGTTGGTATTGTTGGCACTGAAGGAATGTAGTATTGAGTTGATATATCTGCAGCTTCATGTTGTGGTGATGACAAAGATGGTGTTTGGTGCATGATATTTTGTTGTGGAATTGATTGAGGCATAGAGTGAACATCAAGATATGTTGAAGGTTGCAAACGTGGATCACGCAAATATCTTTCCACATATATGTATAATTTAGTGTGATTCATGAACCAATTCATATATTCGTTAGTGTGACATAAAACACCTTCGATGTACTAACCTTGCAATATGTAATTCTGACGTTCATTCCAATGTTGAATCTCATCTTTCCAAACTACACTCCAATTATCATCAATGCCACATCTCATGTCGATCTCATGGTAGAGCGTCATATCTTCTGGAGGTTGTGGAATTTGTCGATGAAAGCCGAACTGAAGTGCGACTCTATCTGCATGATGGTTTTCGACGATATGATAGCAGTGCAGATAGGTACATGCAGTTCAAGTGTTGATCTCGTGTTCGGGTACCTCGTGTTGGAATCCAAGATACGGTCTCCAATAAAACTGAATGTTAAAAAAATAGGCTAAAGTAAATATTAAGAGATATAAAAAAAAAAATTAAAAGTGCAACTATATGATAATGAATATATTACTTCCTGAACCATCATATGATCAATTGTATTCTGGTATCCTTCTATATCGTTGTGAGGAACTTTACTGAAATTTAAACCCCGAAATTAAATCTGTTGAATATATAAAAAATAAAAATATAATAAAATTAGTAATACGGTAAATAATAAGTTTAAAAAAATAAAAATATATAAAAATTATGTGCAATAGTTATCTTTGTGCAAGTTTAAAATTATGTTGAATATTATTATTGTTATTATTATTATTATTTAAATTTATAATGTTATTTAATTTATTATTATTATTTTTATTTTTGATGATATTATTTTGAATTTTTAAATATTTTTAAATTATTTAATAATAGTAAATATATTATTATTATTATTATTATATTATTATTATTTAAATTTATAATGTTATTAAATTTATTATTATTGTTTATTATAATATTATTTTGAATTTTAAATGTTTTTATTATTTTTAAATTATTTAATAATAGTAAATATAATTAATAATAATTACAAAAAGCTAGAAAATAAAAAGCAATATGGCCCTTTCAAGGTCGCATCTGAAGTGGAAAAAAATGATGATCATGATATGGGCATGCGACCATGTATAGGGGAGAAAAAGTAGGGCAATCTGATATTTTTTTTAGAAGTGGGACATTTTGGTTAAGTGGGTAAAAAAGTGGGATATTCATGTGCATTACCCCCATTTTACCTTTACTCCACACATGCAAGGAAATAATCTTTTTACCCTCATATAAATCTTTAAGTGTGTAAAAAAAAATTAATTTCACCGGAATTTTTTTTTTTAAGTTTAAGTGTCCAAATCATATATTTTGAATTTTTTTTTAAGTTATTCGGTAAATAAATTACCCTCTAGACAACTTTTTTCAAGTTTTTCAGTAAAGTAGTTACACTTCAAAAAAAATATTTTCTAAATTTTTCAGAAATTATTTATAAAAAATTGATGTGTACCGAAAAACTTCTTCACAAGGTTTCTGATAAATCCTTTTATACCGAACTTTTAAAAAAAATCAAGCATATATTTAGTATTTTTAAAAACTTATGGGATATAGGTATAAATGTGAAGGTACAAGATAAATTTTTCTTAATATTAAGGGATTTAAAGGATAATTTTTAAAAGCAACTTTGAACTTT
>JBBPBT010000850.1:16561215-16573217 GCA_037974875.1 Cicer bijugum | reverse complement strand
TTTGATATACATAATTCTTATAATAGATATTAATCAAGTGTTGTACAACCCTCCTCTTTGAAAAAAAAAAAATTCTTATTTATTAACTCCCAAATTTTAATATTTATTATTGTAATATTTTATTAGCTCAATGATGATTTATATGAAAAACATGATTGTTTCATATGAAGAATAAGAAGTTTTTAACATTAAAATAGAATGAAGTTTTTATTTAAGTTATTACAAAAATGAAAGAGAAATAAATTTAATAGCCTCAAAATATATTAAATGGGAACATATTTTTAGTAAGAAATCTTACATGTTAATTAAATCTAATTATTATTAATAGTTCTCGTTTCTTATCATAATTATTGATTTTCACTTTATACTATATAACGAGATATGGAATGTAATTGGGTTTTGCTTCCTTCATCTCCGCATCCGACTAATCGGGAAAAATCCACACATAGCTCCGTTTTATAGCGAATGTGAAATTTAGATCTCAATTTCTGCCTGCAATGGGATTTGAGTTTTTCATTTGCACCCATTTATATATAAATTTATAAATTTAAAAATTATATATATTATAATTAATATAATAAAATAATAATTATTAGACAATAATAAAATTAAAAAAAAATCTATAGAAATAAAATTATAATTTTTTTATATTTAAAAAAATGTTAGGTATATTTAATATATATTATATACAAAAAATTTAAAAATTACAATAATATTAATTACGAGATGGATTCAGGATGGATATCACCAATTCAAACATGTTCCCACTCATGAATTTTAATTTCGAGAAAAATTCACACCAACAATTACATTCAATTAAAGTGGAGTTTTTCATTCAAATCAAATCGGTTTAAGTAGGTCTCTATTGGTGCAGTGTATAATGTCATCCTTATATATATATATATATAATATTAAAAAAGAAATTTGTATAAAGAAGAAAGTTCAGATTATGTCATCATCGAGGACCAATATAGGATGGTGCCTTAGCATAATTCTTTAATAAAATAGTGTCTATGAACTATGTTTGACTTCTCAAATGTAAACCATTATAAGATGCCTGGTGAGATGGTAATTTAGAAATTATTAATTGCTCATAAATATTGAATGATAAATATTTGAATGCCAATGTCGATCAACCTACCATACTTGTATTATCTACCATGCACCAATTTTTTTCTACAATTGTTTAATTCACTGAATTATGAATTCGACTCATATCCCATAATATTGGGTGGATTAACTTTTCAAGTGGTATCAAATTTTACTCGTATTATTATTGATATTATTATTAAAGAAAGAAAAAAAAAGAAGAAAAAAAAAGAGAATAAAATATTTTATTAGATTAGACCCATTTGTTATTTGTTTAATTTTCACCTCTTTGGTGATGATTATTAACCAATGTGGATTATTGTTTTACTAGGAATGTTTCGGATTAGATGGTGTTGTTTTTATTCTCTCTCATTAAAAAAAATTTTGATGTTAAAATTTTTGTTAGTCTGATATTTAATAATAATAATATTTTATGCAGTATATTCTTTATTCTTTAGGTTCGAAAATATTCTATATAAATGAGTTTTTATTCGGGTGAATTAGGGATAAATTTGATTTTACTAATTACAATTTAAATATTTCTTTAATATAATAAAATATATTTGCTTCAAGAATGATAGTTTAAAAATAGTGGGGTGATTATGTAAAAAAATTATTTTATTAATTAAAAATATACTATTTTATCACTTTAAATAAGAGGCTTAACAACATCTATAGTGGTGAGACTCTTCACCTAGTTAGCATCATGTTAATAGGGTTAAGAATGTGGGACTCTTCACCTACTTAGCATCATGTTAATAGACATCCATAGTGGTGCCAAGAAAGTTAGTGTCAATAGATATTTTTTTATGAAAAAATAATTCATTAAGCATGAACAAACATTGACAAATTAAATAATTGATCTCAAGTAGTAAAGAGTTTTAGTTAAAAACGAATTATTTAATAGAATTTTGATTTTGAGTTTAAGTTGAAATAATTTTTAATCAGACTTTATTTATCTCCTAATTAAATTTTAAATTATTGCGGTCTCATTTTTATGGGAACTAGAGAGATAAAACTAAAAATAATAATATTGTAATTGGATACATCTATAGGTTCTAGTATCGGTTGTTGAAATTTAAATAGTATAATAAATATCAATCGTAACATATTTATGTATCAAATACATATTAATATTTCTATAGAATATATTGACACGTCAACATCAATTTTAAGTTCGTTTCTTACTACTTATTATCTAACATGATTAAGAATGTGGGACTCTTCACCTACTTAGCATCATGTTAATAGACATCCATAGTGGTGGCAAGAAAGTTGGTGTCAATGGATATTTTTTTTATGGAAAAATAATTCATTAAGCATGAACAAACATTAACAAATTAAATAATTGATCTCAAGTAGTAAAGAGTTTAGTTAAAAATGAATTATTCAATAAAATTTTGATTTGGAGTTTAAGTTAAAATAATTCTTAATCAGACTTTATTTATCTCCTAACAAAATTGTAAATTATTGCGGTCTCATTTTTATGGGAACCAGAGAGATAAAACCAAAAAAAATAATATTGTAATTAGATACATCTATAGGTTCTAGTATCAGTTGTTGAAATTTAAATAGTATAATAAATATCAATCGTAACATATTTATGTATCCAATACATATTAACATTTCTATAGAATATATTGACACGTTAACATCCACTACTAGAAAATTGGATTTTAGCTGTCGATTTTAGCGACGGCCCCCGTCTCCGACCCTAAGTAGCGTCAGCATAGCCGACGCTAAGTTAATAAATGACGTTTTCCAATTTTGTTGACAATTAGCGTCGGCCAGGCCGATGCTGAGTAAAATAAATCAGACACTATTTTATTTATTTAATTTTTTTTGTCATTTTAATATATAGCGTCGGAGGGGTCGATGCTAATTTATTTTTAAATTTTTTTATATTATTTGTAAAATCAGATTGTGCCCTTGATTAGAAAATCCAATAAGATTGAACCCTAACATTCTCCTACATTTTGAACCCTTCTCTCACTATTTCTCATTGTTGAACCTTAAATTTAGAACCCTACACCGATTCATTCCTCTCAATGTAAGTTCGCTGTTATTTTGTAAGTTCACCGTCGTCGTCGCGCTTTCATCTTTGTTAGATTCTCAATGTAAGTTCGCTGTTATTTTGGAAGTATTTTTAATGGTATATTTATATTATCAATGGTGTTCTTGTTATTTTAGAAGTATTTTTATTGGCCGCATCAATAAATGTTCTGTTTATGTGTTTACTTTTTTATATCCTTCAATTTGTAATCCCCTGTGTTCGGCCAATTGGCATAGGCAACAATTCCTTGTGTTCGGCCAAAAATCCTTTATAGATGTTGCATAGTGCACTGCAATAAACATGTCTCCATCACGATGAAAAGAAAAACATCAAGCATCTACTCTCAATAACATATAATACAATTCTATTCTCTGGTCATAAGGGGAACTGGGGAATCTGAGAAGAAAAATCTAATGTTATTGAGCAGACAGAGAAGTCTCATTATATAAAGCTTAAATAAAATAGATGATAAAATAAAAGCTAAGAAAGATTGAAAATGAGAAAAGCTTTGAATAAGACAAAGAGAAAAAGGAGGAAAGAAATGAAGAGATAGTAATTGTAGAAAGAAAAGAAGAGAAAAGGAACCCTAGCTAGGCCAGGGATGTAAATGAGAGAGTGGCTTTAACTTTGAGCTGAAGAAAGAAAAAGGAGACATGGGATTAGGTTGTCTGAGAGAGTGATGATTCTAAAACACTGGAGCCAAAAGCAGACACATTGGCTCCTAAAAATTCACATAAAGAACAAATAATATAAATGATGTTTTTATGTTCCCAACACCAAATTGCACTAAAATGAATCCTGACCAAAACCCAAATTGCTTTAGGGAAAAGGTTTTGAACCAGATCTGCTTGAAATTAAGATCTCAAATCTTTGAGAGGTTACAAATTGCAGATTGCAATATTTCTTGTAAAATGCATTATCTTACACCAAGAAATCAGTATTAAGAAATGTTTAGAAGCCAATGGTTTGACTATATACATGATTTATGATAGAAAATTGATGTACAATTTGACCGATGTTGCCGACCTCATCTGGTGGGATAAAACTTGGCTTTTGTTGTATATTTGTGTGGGGATATATAATCATGTGTATCAACATTATTCTAATAATAGACGATTGTGCAGGTCGAGAAGCTTCTAGAAAAATCTAGTAAGAAGGTTGTCCATAGAGCAGAGCTTAAGCTTCCACTAATACGTATCAAGGTAATTTCGATATACTGTAACGTGACTTTGGAATATCACTTCTATATTCAAGGGCACTTCCTCCTGTTTAGCATTTTACTTCGCAGGAAGTGATCTGCAATTCATGATTCTATATCCTTATATTTATATTAGGTTGCGAACCCCCAAGACATTCTTATATTTTCAAAGGCATCAAAATTGGAGAAGGGTGGAGGTAGTTTAAATTATATTTGTTTAACATTCTTTACCTATTCGTTTAATATTAACAAAACACAGTATTTATCAGTTACAATATGGAAGGCAGGCATCTTTTATTAGTTCTCTTGCTGAATTTTGATATAGTTTTATCTTTATTTCACTTTTTAGGTTGCAAAGTACATTTCTTGTGCATGTTTATCTATTTATTTCTTTTTCTTTTAAAAAAAATTCAGTTTAATCTTGTTCACACTTACCTTTGACCTTGTTACTTTCAGTATGACGTGCTCCCTTTTGATTTGTTTTAAGCACCAGTTGGCCTTTCATCGATTCCGGCAAATCGGTAATAGAATATTACACACATCTATATTAGTAAACCGGATTAGAATTCACAAGATTCAAACTTTTAAATCAAAAAGCAAAACAAAGAGCATAAAACCACCCAGATATGGTATTTATAATTATTAGATGCGTTATTTTATTTCCCGAGTTACTCATTCTTTTTGTTGTTTTAGTTATGATTAGAAATTTAGAATCAACATTAAGGTCACGTTGAAGGAATATTATGACATTAAATATTAATAATTGTTTACAAAGCATATGCAATATCCATTGAAAGCAACTACAATCCCAAGTTGGTTAAGTGGCATCTGGGAATAAGTATGTTTACCCCTGCACTTTTCTTTTGTAGGCAAAATTGACGATTCGGAACGACTTCGTCCAGAAGAATTAAATCAACAGAACATAGAGGCTTTGGTTGCTGAAAGTAATCTGATATTTCAATCATTTAGTACTTTAATCCTTCTACATACAGCTGTATGAATATTTCATGTTTCAACAATCACTCACTGACTGTGAAATTGTTATGAACCTTCACGTGACATGCACTAGAATCTTTCTTTAGATCTTTGGTGAAAACAAGAAGCAGACTTGTCCTTGATAAAACCCCTCCTATACTAACACTGGTTTTCCTAAACAATAATTTTTTTCGTGTTTGTTTGAATACCAATCTGCCTTTTTCAAAAGGTTACCAATAATGAAGAGATTCTAATCAAACTACTACTTATAAGGAAGGATTCTATTCTTCAGAATGTTATCAAAATAAGGAAATAAAAAAGAAAACTACTACTGATAAGCGTTCTTTCATGCAGAATCTTACAATGATAAAGAAACTTTTAATTCAAAATTTATAAGAGATCAATAATTCTAATCACCATTCCTAATTAACAGAAACTTCAAAAGATGAAATAATCCTACTCAGCACCAGAGGGACAAGAATTAATTGCACATATATGTCCCATATAATCCCTCTAACCTCAATTATAAGCAAAAGAAATTAATTGCACATATATTAAGAATAGTGGTTAACTTCATTTAATTTCTTGATGCTATCAAAAACTAATTACATTCCTAAACCACATATGTTTCTCATATAGTTTTGTATGGGAGCTTGTTGTGTACTTGAGGGATATTCTATGCTACATTATAAATAAAAAATTAAATAAATTTGAACGTAGTGTCGGCCAGCCCTACGCTACATTATAAATACATTTGACTTTCATTTTGATTTTAGCGTCAGATAACCGACGCTACATATTTTATTGACTATTGTTTGTTGACTTTAGCGTCGCCAATCTGACGCAACAATTCCCCCCCCCACTGACGTGACAGTTGCCATTTTAGCGTCAGATGTTTTAATTTTATAGGTAGCGTCGACCTGGTTGACGCTATATTAGCGTCGGATGGTCTTTAGTCAATGCTAATAATTAGCTTCGACCATTTTAGTCTGGGTCCGATACCGACGCTAAATCACCGTTAGCGTCGGCTTTTGGCCGACGCTTAATGCTGTTTTTCTAGTAGTGATCAATTTTAAGTTCGTTTCTTACTACCTATTATCTAATAGGGTTAAGAATGAGGGAATCTTCACCTACTTAGCATCATGTTAATAGACATCCACAGTGGTTGCAAGAAAGTTGGTGTAAATGGATACTTTTTTATGAAAAAATAATTCAGTAAGCATGAACAAACATTAACAAATTAAATAATTGATCTCAAGTAGTAAAGAGTTTTAGTTAAAAACGAATTATTTAATAGAATTTTGATTTTGAGTTTAAGTTGAAATAATTTTTAATCAGACTTTATTTATCTCCTAATTAAATTTTAAATTATTGCGGTCTCATTTTTATGGGAACTAGAGAGATAAAACTAAAAATAATAATATTGTAATTGGATACATCTATAGGTTCTAGTATCGGTTGTTGAAATTTAAATAGTATAATAAATATCAATCGTAACATATTTATGTATCAAATACATATTAATATTTCTATAGAATATATTGACACGTCAACATCAATTTTAAGTTCGTTTCTTACTACTTATTATCTAACATGATTAAGAATGTGGGACTCTTCACCTACTTAGCATCATGTTAATAGACATCCATAGTGGTGGCAAGAAAGTTGGTGTCAATGGATATTTTTTTTATGGAAAAATAATTCATTAAGCATGAACAAACATTAACAAATTAAATAATTGAACTCATGGAGTAAAGCATTTTTGTTAAAAACGAATTATTTAATAGAATTTTGATTTTGAGTTTAAGTTGAAATAATTCTTAATCAAACTTTATTTATCTCCTAACTAAATTTTAAATTATTGCAGTCTCATTTTTATGAGAACCAGAGAGATGAAACCAAAAATAATAATATTGTAATTAGATACATCTATAGGTTCTAGTATCAGTTGTTGAAATTTTAATAATATAATAAATATCAATCGTAACATATTTATGTATCAAATACATATTAATATTTCTATAGAATATATTGACACGTCAACATCAATTTTAAGTTCGTTTCTTACTACCTATTATCTAATATTCAAGTAATCTCTAAATTCAGTTTGATAATGACCTATCAATGAAAAATATTAAGAATAAAAATTAAATATTAAAAAATTATTGCTTCAATTGCGTAAATCGAAATAAAAATTCACTACTATATATATTCAAATGAGATCATCTACATCCTAAACAAAGGAAAAATTAGTTCATGATTAAGAACATAGTGACATAAATAAGATAAAATGAATCTTCACTTCTTGTTTTCAAGAATGGAATCTTCAAGTTCCTAGTTTTCAAAACGTGCATAGTATGATCTCCAATGCAATCTAGGTTAGAACACCTAAAAAATATGAAGTTTAAATGAAAGGTAAAAACATGTGCTAGTGCATTGTCAAGGTACAATTGCACTAATATGGAAAGCAATGCGGTGATTGTTTGTTGCAAAACATCAACTCGTGCATTGCTAGCCATGACTTAGCTTAGTAGGGGAGCAAAAGTGTAATTTTAATGTTGATCAAGTTTTGTGATGTGGGTGATTCACATTTGAAGGGGAAATTGTTTAGTTCAAGTGTGATTAGTTGAATCTCACATCAAATATGAATGGGTAAATGTTGGATATATAAGAATAGTGACTCATATACTTAATGTGTTAAAGGCTTTGGGTATTGATGTGGTGTCAAAATCTCTTAAAGTTTTTAAATGTTTAGCTTGTTGTTGCTCCTGTGCTTTTCTGGACACCCTAACACAACCTACTCATGAGACTAAATTATCAAACTCAGTTCATACCTTTAAACAAAAAATGAGAATCAAATGAAAGGAAGAAACTAATATCCTTGTTGTTCAAACACTTTACAAACTCATAATAAAAGAAATAATTTAGAAAAAAAGTAGTGTCTATCGAATTAAAATAGAATCAGATCTGAAATAAAGGTTTACCAATTGGAATGTGAATTTGATAGCCAAAAAATGATTGTTAGATGATTATTTCTGCTTATACGATTTCACGTTAGTCAACATAATTTATTTCCTAAAGAATATATATAGATTACTTTGATGATGGGTTGGATTTCTGAATTCAAATCGTAGTTTAAAAAATTAAAATAATAATAATAATAATTATTATTTATGGTGTAACATAATCCAATAGATTAGATTAATGACTTAATTGATTAAGTAGCAGCAGTATTAAAAAACACCATAATTGATTAGCTCAAATAATAATTCATCACCAGAGCAACTTAATTAATAGTTACAAAACAACACTAACTAGTGGATAATTGCTATTTCAATGAGATCTAATTCCATTGAGCAATAGATTTTGAAAGATAGGATAACATGGAATGCAAATCAGCCACTATCAATGGATGGCCATCTTTGAAAGATAATTCTTACACCCTTATATTCCTCCTCCGATGTTTGAAAAAACAATGCATCCCCCTTTTGTGTATGATTTTGGATGTTGAGATAGGTAGATCTCATAGGTATTTTGAAGGATTTGAGCGAAAGATTGGACTACACAATTAGTTGTATGTTTAGTTTTGCTGTGTGATTGAAATAAATCACGATTCAATGCAAGAATAGATGCATATAAACTTTGAGTAGTGGACAAATATATCTCTTTCAATTGGTGTCAGATACGTATAGGACTAAAAAAATAAATATTTTGATCATTAATTTATCAAAATAACAAACACATCCTCAAATATTATTTTTGAAAATGATTTATAAAAAAATACTTTTGAAGATTAAATTAATTAATTAAAAATATATTTAAAGACCAAAATGACTACCAAAAGTCATATTTATTTTTGTTTTTATAATTTTAATACATTTAAAGTCTATTATATCATCATTCACATTTATATACTATGTAGAAGGAGTGACAGATCACAAATGCACTTGCTGAACAATTGCTACGGCCGCACAAGTTATGCAAAATATTTATTTTTATATTATAAAAATAATAAATATCAATATAATTACTTCATGTATTTAAAATATCATTTATTATTAGATATTATGCACATCTTTTCTTGTATTGGTGGATCAAGTTTAGGTGCTATTGTAGACTACATTAATTCCACTCTAGAAGTAGACCTTTTTTAGGGCTGACTTAATTACTCCTTGTGCTCTAGTTATGTATTTGTTTAATGAGTTTGACAACTTATTTTAATAAAAAAAAAAAAGTAGTTAACAATTAATCAAATGATAGCAACCATTCAATTGTTTGGTTAGTGGTGGGTGGTAATCGTACGTTGTCTTGCTCTGATAAATCTTTTGGTCATATATAAAACCACAAGAGGCAAATACCCCCCAAACCCAACCCAAAAATCGAATGCAAATGGTTCTAAAGTCAACAAGTGGACATTCCCTATAGGGACCATTATTATTTATTATACTTTAAATAAGAATTCTTCATTCTCAAAGCCATCCATGATAGAAGTTATTTAGTTATGAATCTAGAATGTATAACCATAATAACTATAATGTTATGATAGATAATAAAAGAACAATTTATGTCATATTAGTTTTTTTTTTGACAAAATGTGCCAACCTAGCTATCTATATATGTTTACTTGAAAAACTCCATAACCCAAGTGCCAGAGATACAAACAACAAATTTGATGCCACTAAATTCAGATTTTAAGGCCAATTCTTTGAATTCATTTTGAGTTCTCCTTTTTCCTCCTTGTTGGTTAGTCATCAAAAAAAGGTCAATTTGAGAATCCGTTTTGGAAATAGTTGTATTCTCTGGCAAAACAGGAATAATCGATTCCATTACAATAACTTTGCCATCATTGGGAATTGCTTTATAGCAATTCTTCAACAACTTCACACAAAGTTCATCATTCCAGTTGTGAAGTATCCACTGAAATTTTGACATAAAATATATTATATAATTAATTCATCATACAATAATAATATGAAAAATGTTAATAAATGTCTTTAAGGACATTTGTTAAAAAATCAAATGTAGAAATATTTGATTAGAAATAATTAGAAGTTGTGTTGTCAATTTCTTTTTTATACTACTAATATATAGATAGCATAAACAAAGGGAAAATGTTCTTGCCCCAAGAGTTAAGGCATCTACAATCACACATTTATAACCTTGGAACAAATTTTCATTTTCTAGATTTTAAATTAGCTACCACAAAATCTTATCCAAAGATCAAGCTATCACCAATATATTCAACCATAGAACTAATGAAAACATTATTTAAGTATTATATATTATCAATCAAGCCAACTCATGAATCAAATAAATGGAATTATAAAGTAGCTTCAATTAATGAACTTAATTTTTATCTAAAATTCAACTCATATTATTCATAAACTAAACTCAACGATTTAATTGTCAAGTGAAACTATGTTTGAATTAGCCATGATGGATAGTTCTTGAAAGGCTTAAACTAACCTTCAGAAGAATGGAGTCTCCTTTAGGAACACTCTCAAACATATCTCCTCCCACATGTGTCACGCCTGCCACATTAAATTAATAAATAGTTCATAGTTTCCATACATATAGTTAAAATTTAGAAGTTTTAAATGGCAGCTTTAGACAATTGGTTTGAAAGGGTTACATTACTTTCTTTAATTTAAATAAAATATATAAAAATTAAAATAATTATATATTTAATTTAAAATTTATAAATTAAATACATCAAATTATATTTAATTTAAATTTATTTCATATTTCTTTCGAATGAGGTATTATTACTTATTAGCAACAAATAAGTTAAATTAAAGTAAGATAAAATTATACCAGTATAGGTTTGTGCCGTTTGTATGACATGAGACAAGTCAAAATTAACACCTTTAATATGAGAATATTTTGAAGTGATTAACTTGAGATTGATTCCAAGACCACCACCAACATCAACTAATATGTTGATGTGCTCAAAACCATTGTAGCACTCAAGAACCCTCTTCATGATTATGGTGCTATTGTTGACCATAATGTTGTTGAAAATATTATTGAAAATGGGGTCCACACTTGCATACTCATAAATATGCATGCCGTGAACATTATTAAATGGTATACCCCCTTCCAAGATTGCTCCTTTCAAACCGGTCCTATTTTTTTAGTCAATGTAAATAATTCATTATAATTAACTTAAGAACACGTATACATAAACGACGTAAAAAAAAATAAAACAGATATATATACACTTTGTCTTTGAAGCAAGAATTTCATGTAAGAAAGGATGAAAACGGCCAACAATCATTTTCAAAAAGACATGATTGTAGATACTAAAACTAATACCTTCAAATTTTGTAGGATTAAAAATTGAATTAAATATTTTAAAGGCACTTAAACTATCATTTGTTAAATTAATTCAAACAGCCCGAGATACTCGAATTTTTTGTTGTCATTATAATTAAATATATGTACAGAGGACGAATTAATATGCTTCAATTTTGTACAATCAAATGGTTCTTATAAATATTTAATTCAATTTTGTTTCTAAATATAGTAGAACAAAATTAGTATGCTTTTAACTCCTTCCTATGACCTTTAATTTTAACCCCTTTAAAATATGTACAGAGACGAATCTTGAAATCAATCGAACTTAGGGTCTCATTTTTTTATTAACAAAGATTATATAAAATTATTATTGTGATATTTTAAAAAAAT
>JBBPBT010000850.1:16544181-16560960 GCA_037974875.1 Cicer bijugum | reverse complement strand
AAAAAAAAAAGAATAAAACACAATCGTTGAATTTATAATACAATAATTTTAAAAGAGAAAAATAAGTATGAACTTAAGAAAGTGAGAACAAAAAAGTAGTGTTCAAATTTCTATTACACGGTCTTTTATTACAAAAAATATAAAAAATTTATTTTTAAATAGATGAAATAAAAAATCTATGTTAAAATATGAGAAACCTTTTATTGTATTATTACTATATTATATCAAATAAACTTTTATAGAATCTAAATTTTACTTATTTAAATACAATTTTAAAAAATTTAAGTCTAATCTTTTTATTAATTAAACTAATTCGAATAAATTTATAACAGGTCGAATCAAATCGTTGTTGGATGACCAAACTTATTTTGAGCACTAATGTCTAAAGAGTAAAATCAAATTTTATCAATATTTGAAAGACAAATAATATTTTTTACACTTGTAATGTATCATCATGATCACAATGTGTATTAAACTAACCAGGATTGCATGAAGACCTCGTCCAAAGCTAACTTCAAACAAGATTCGTACGATATGCCATTAGGACCATCAAATAAGTAGTTGGCAACAGGAGCAAGGCTATAGAGTAGTTGAGGTTGTTGTCTATCTTCAGAAAGTGACCAATACAATATGGAGTGACATGCCAACAACCTTAGAAGACGGTCCAACATTTTGGGTGCATTTGGATTATTTGACCCAATCTCAATAGCTATTTCCTTTGCAGATAGTTTTGTACCTTTCTTTGCTTTTGCTAAGACTTTGAAGATTCCAAGTTCTATTGTGGACCGAATTGCATAAGGAAGCACAACCAAAGTTGCTATGTTATTGGCAAAAACAATGTCATCTTTTTCACAATTATTGTTTTCAATAGAAGGATCCATGTAATAAGATTTGAGTGCTTAACAAATCAATTAATAAGGAAAATAAATAAATAAAAGTTGTGCTTGTCTAATGAACTTCTAAATTGGGAAAGATGAAAACTCAAGCATTCACTTTTAAAAATGATGCAAGTAAACTATTTATAAAAATTTAATAAGTGGTATGGTCTGACGGGACTCAATAATTTGTTATGGATTAAAAATAAAATTTTATTTTAGTATTCAATAATGTGTTTAATTTTTATAAAATATTAATATCAAATATTTTATACTGTTATGAAGAAAGTCATGATCAATCATTTATTAATTATGATAAAAGTCAAATATTATTAAATATGTAATATTTACATTTTTTTAACAAAGTTAATAACTATTTCGATAATATTATATAATGATTATAATTGATTAATTGGATTTTTTTTTTATATTTATGAATATAGATTCCTTCAATGATTTAAAGATAATTTGTTTGAAATTAAAAAAAAATGTTGTGTTTTTACGGAAGATAAAATCATTTTTGATAAAATCATTTTTTTTAAATTAATTACCAAACATGATTTTTAGCTTCTTATTTGAAGCGATTTTTAGATTATTTATTTGATTCTTATTGTATTTTATGAAATTGTAATAAACATCTTTAACTCTTTGGAGTTATTTTTTGTAGTTTGCATGTGTTCAGCTCAGGTATCGATTTGTGGTTATGTCGTTGTCGAGAGATCCTTTACATATTTTTCTAGCTAAACTCGTATATTAAAAAAATTGATAAATACAAGAGAATAATAATTTTATCAAACTTCCTTATAAACTATTGGTGTATTTTAACTATCATATATATAAATACAAAAAAAAAAGACAATAAATTTAAAGTGGTTCATATAATATTAATTAGAGGGCATAGTTAATATAAAAAAATCAAGTTGCATTAAAAATTAAAAGTGATAATTATTTTTAAACACTTTTTTCTTATAAATGTGACAATTATTATATATGAAACGAAGTGGTTATATCTCCTGCCTTTTCAAATAAATAAATAAACACTTCGACCTAATAGAATTATTAGTGGACGCTACATGCAAATTAACCACTTCAACAAACCACATACATGATCTTGTTCTTTTATGTATTTTATTTTATTTTTTTATAAAATTTTAATTTTTTTATAAAATCAAGATACAATTAATTATATTTTTTCTTTTGTATCCTTACAAATAAAAAATATTAATTAAAATGAATTTTATTTTTACTTAATAAATAAAAGATAAAAACAATAAACTTATCTAAAATTATTATTTCTTAATATATGTGTTTAAGACTAAAAGAAACAAAGTCACTGATAGAGGGAGTAATTGGTTTTAAAAATAACTTTGCAAGATGGATAAATCTAGATCATACATGATCACTTAATTGGTCTCAATTAAAAATTATCTACATATATTATGTCTATTTAAAAAAATAATATAACTTATAAATTTAATAATATTAGTTAATGATTTAAAATATGATTAAGATTCATTTATCTTAATTTTCCATTATTAAATTTTACTCATTTTTTTCAAATAAAATTTGTTCTCATATCTTTTTATCATCAATAAAAAATTCACACGTGACTATGAAATTTTAATTTCACATTACAATTAATCGCTTGCCTTACGTTTTACCATCAATGAATGTGTACATTAGAAAAGTCGGATTTATGTCCAATAAAAAAAGAGGACCAAACTTTAATGGTATAGCCTCTATTATAGTAAATTGCACCATAACTCACGTTATTATAAAGTTTTGGATTCCAACCCGCAATAAAATATTTAAATATTATTTGTTATTTAATTCTAAAAATTTATTGCATTTTAAAAAAGGTTTAAATGTAATTTTCTATCTATATATTTTTTAATTGCATAAGTTTATCTCCTTTAATTTTAAATGATCGATTTTATCTTTTTAATTTTTTAATTGTGCAATTTTACCTCACTAAGTTATAAATAAACGATTTTAATCTTTCACATTTGCTCCTTTTTATTTTATTTTACAGTTCTCCATGTGTTTTAAAAAAAATGCGGGTGGGACATTATTTAATTTAAAAATAAAATAAAATAAAAAGAAAAAAAATAGCATGTAACATATCAAACAACTCTTCAAATTTATTGTTCAAGCTCATTGTTACGACAACTCAAGTCTATTTGAAATTAAAAGAAAAAAAACTCAAATAAATTATGAAATGTATTTTCATTAATTTAAAACATATGAACATCATAGAATTAGAACCTCCACAAAAGATTATCTATCATCTAGCAATTTATTAAATACACTAAAATTTAAATAACAACTGAAAATGGAGTTGGTAATGTAAAGATCTCTTAACTTACTAGTTGCCATGACAAAGATGACAAAAATGCGTCAAAATGCTTAAACATTCAATTACATAATGAATGTATCAAAAAATTTACATATGTTTTGACTAAACAAAAGCACAGATATATGTTGAGAAATATGATGTAATTCAAATTAGTTAGTTAGAACTGACTAGAGAGTTAGTTAGAGTTGACTAGACAGTTAGTTAGTCAAGTTAGTTAGAACAAACTCTAGTTTGTTAAAAGCTATAAAAGGCAATGTATATGCAAGCAAATAAAAAACTGAAAATAATAAAGCCTTTGATTCTCATCATTCTGATTAGTGTGAATTTAGATTTCAATTTCCTTTGTGATTTGTTCCAACAAATTGGTATAGCAGAGCAAGGTTCGATTCTTGGCCAAAACAAGATGGAAAAGAATGGTCATTTCCCAGCAAATCTTCCTATTTTTAATAGAAAGAACTATGAGCGTTGGTGTGCTCAAATGAAGGTGATTTTTCGATTTCAAGATGTGCTTGAAGTCGTTAATGATGGTATTTCTAAATTTGCAGCAAATGCAACTGATGCGCAAAAGGCTTTGAATAAAGAACAAAAGAATAAGGACGGAAAAGACTTATAGATTATCCATCAATGTGTTGATTCCAACATTATTGAGAAGATCATAGATGTTGAAACTGCAAAAGGAGCATGGGACACTCTCAAGAGTGCCTATGAAGGTGCTAATAAGTTGAAGAAGGTGAGATTACAAAGTCTTCGAAGGCAATATGAGTTATTGTAGATGACTGAGCCAGAAACCATTGCAGAGTTTCTTACAAGGCTACTCACATTAACAAATCAGATGAAGTCGCGTAGAAAAGCAATAACTGAGTTGATGAAGGTAGAGAAAGTCCTGAGAACTTTAACTCCTAATTTTGATCACATTGTGGTGGCTATAGAGGAGTCAAAAAATCTCTTATAACTAAAGTTAGAAGAACTTTAGGGTTCCTTGGAGGCTCACGAATTGAGGATCAAGCAGAGAAGCTCATAGAAAGTGACTAAGCAGGCTCTACAATCTCAAACATCAAAGAAGAATTTCAGTGATGGAAGAAAGTTCAAGAAGGCGAAATGGAAGAATCAAAAAGGAAAAGGATCATGTGAGAGCACTAGTGAACAAGGTGCTCATGAAGGGAACAAGAAAGAAGAAAATACAAAATACAAGAAAAGGTTTGACAAGAAAGGAATTCAGTGCCACTACAATATTTTTGAGTTTAGACAACAATTAAAAAGTGTGGCGTAAAATATCAACATTTTTATAACCGTAGCCAAAACTGTTGCTAGAAAAAAATAAGCAACGATTTTTCATTTGAAGTCCACAAAGTGTACTCTATAAGTAAATTATAAGCAACACTTAAAAAATCGTTGTCTATTTTTATTTTCTGCCATGGTTTTTTAGCCGTGGTTAGGTGATCTGTGGCCTAAAGTCAAAAATGTTGTAGTGTGCTTTAATTGTCAAAAGTATGGTCATTTTGCAAATGAATGCAAGCATAACAAAAATCTTCAAAGGAAAGATGATGAGGTGCAATATGCAAATGATGAATATTCAGATTCAGAAGGTGTCTTGTTGATGGCAGTCACCAGACCAGAAGTGGAGCAATTTGATTTTTGGTACTTAAATACATGCTGCACAAATCATATGACTTGTAATAATTATTGGTTCAAGAATTTGAACATCGAGGTGAAAAGAAAGGTCAGGTTTGAAGACAACAGTAGTGTCACTGCTGAAGGTGTTGGTAGCGTAAAGATCTTGAGCAAAGATGGAAAACATTCCTACATAAACGATGTGTTGTATGTTCCAAGCATGAAAAGTAACTTACTCAGTCTTGGACAACTACTGCAAAAGGGTTTTTCTATGAGGATGGAGGAGAGTCAACTAAAGTTGTATGATGCAAATTGTAGACTAATCTTAAAAGCTCCTTTGTCCAACAATAGGACTTTTAAGATCAGATTGCAAGTGATGGAGCATAGATGCTTGTCAACCACAATAGAAGATGAAAACTGGAGATGGCATAAGAGGTTTGGACATTTGAATTTCAGAAGCCTCAGCTTATTAGAAGAGAAAAGGATGGTACATGGTCTTCCTGTCATAAAGATGCCAACTCAAGTTTGTGAAAGATGTTGTGAGTCAAAGCAGTCCAGAAATTCTTTCATAGCAGAAATAACAATCAGATCAAAGAAAAAGCTTGAAGTGGTATTTTCTGATGTGTGTGGTCCATTTGAGGTCAAGTCACTTGGAGGTAACAATTATTTTGTTTCTTTTATTGATGAATATACTAGAATGATGTGGGTATATATAATCAAGGAAAAGAGTGAAGTATTCAATGTTTTCAAAAAGTTTAAAGTAATGGTTGAAAAACAAAATGAATGTGTGATTAAGACTCTTAGGACTGATGGAGGTGGAGAGTACAACTCATTGGAATTCGCAAAATTTTATGAAAATGAGGGAATTGTACATGAAGTAACATCACCATATACACCTCAACACAATGGTATTGCTGAGAGAATAAATAGGACTATCTTAAATTTGGTAAGAAGCATAATGAAGGAGAAGGGAATACCTCATTATCTATGGGGAGAGATAGTAGCAACTATTGTTTATATTTTGAATAAATGTCCAACCAATAAATTGAGTGATGTCACACCTAAAGAGGCATGGCTAGGAAGGAAGCCAAGTGTGAAACACCTCAGAATTATTAGTTCTTTATGCTTTAGACATGTTCCTAAGCAATTGAGAAAGAAATTGGATGATAGGGCTCAACCAATGGTGATACTTGGTTATCATTCAACAGGAGCATACAAAATGTTTGATCCAAGGCAGAGAAAAATTATCATAAGCAAAGACGTTGTTGTAGATGAATTAAAAGGCTGGAACTGGGATACAAACTCTGCATGCAGTAATGATAAAAGAGTATTTGTGGTGCTTGAAAATAGTCAAGAACAGGTTGAAGCACCTGCAGAAACAGAACCAGTAAATAGATCACAAAGGGAAAGACATCAATCAGTTAGGCTTGATGGCTATGAGTTACTTCCAGATTCAGCAATTACTGTAGAAGGTGACTTAATTCACTTTGCATTACTTGCAGAGGCAGAACCTGTCAGTTTAGAACAAGCACTGAGTCATGTGCAGTGGAAAGAAGCTGCGATAGAAGAATTGAAATTAATATAGAAGAATAAGACTTGGGAGCTGGTGTCCTTGCCAAAACAGAAAAGAGCCATAGATGTAGAATGGGTCTACAAGATGAAAATGAAGCCAAATGGAGAGATTGCAAAGTACAAAGCAAGATTAGTTGCAAGGGGTTTTTTGCAAAAGCCTGGACTGGATTTCAATGAGGTTTTTGCCCTTCTGGCCAGAATTGAAACCATAAGGCTTGTAGTAGCATTGGCAAGCAAGAGAGGTTGGTCATTATATCAGCTTGATGTAAAATCTGCATTTCTCAATGGTCCATTAGAGGAGGAAGTCTATGTGAGTCAGCCACCTGGGTTTGAACTAAAAGGGCAAGAAGACAAGGTGTATAGGCTTAGAAAGGCCCTGTATGGATTGAAGCAGACTCCTAGAGTCTGAAATTAAAGAATTGATACTTTTTTCTAAGAGCAAAAATTCACAAAGTCCACAAAGGAGTATGGTGTGTGTGTGAAAAAATCAGCAGCATCAAATTATCTCATAGTGTGCCTCTATGTTGATGATTTACTTGTAACTGGAAGTAATGAGAAGGAAACCTCTGAGTTTAAGAAGAATATGATGTCAATGTTAGAAATGACAGACTTAGGCTCACTATCATATTTCTTGGGTATGGAGTTTGTGACCACAAGCAAAGGAATTTTTCTGCATCAAAGAAAGTATGTTATTGATATTCTGAACAGGTTCAATATGGTTGAGTGTAAACGAGTAAAAACTCCAGTAGATACTGGAATCAAGCTTGAGAGGGATGGAACTGATGAAATGGTAGATGCTACACTTTATAAGCAGATTGTGAGTTCCTTGAGATATCTTTGCAACACAAGACCAGATTTGGCATATGGTGTTGGGCTGATAAGTAGGTTCATGGAAAAGCCAAGGGCTTCTCATCTAGTTGCAGCAAAAAGAATACTTAGATACATCAAAGGAACACAAGATTTTGGAATACTATTTCCTGAAAAGTCTGATCAAACAAATGCAGAAGTTTATGGATATTCAGACTCTGATTGGAGTGGAGACAAAGATGACAGGAAAAGCACAGAGGGATATGTGTTCATGTGTGGAAAAGCACCAATATCTTGGTGTTCTAAGAAGCAAAGTGTGGTTGCATTGTCCTCATGTAAAGTTGAGTATGTGGCTGCAGCCTTGGCAGCTTGTCAAGCAGCATGGTTGGAAATGTTACTTGATGAAATTGACTTAAATGGAGCAAATATAATGATGTTGTTAGTAGACAACAGATCTGCAATAGATTTGGCTAAAAATCCTATAGCACATGGAAGAAGCAAGCATATTGAAACCAAGTTTCATTTTTTGCGTGATCAAGTTAACAAAGAAAATTTGCAGCTGATGCATTGCAAAACTGAAGTTCAAGTGGCAGATATGCTGACTAAACCACTAAATAAGGGCATATTTGAAGAACTCTGAAGAATGCTTGGAATGATGTCACTAACAAATGTGAATTAAAGAGGTGTGTTGAGAAATATGATATAATTCAAATTAGTTACTTAGAACTGACTAGACAGTTAATTAGCCAAATTAGTTAGAACAAACTCTAGTTTGTTAAAAGCTATAAAAGGCAATGTGTATGCAAGCAAATAAAAAACTGAAAATAATAAAGCTTTTGATTCTCATCATTTTAATTAGTGTGAATTTTGCTTTCAATTTCCTTTATGATTTGTTCCAACAATATAGAATATAGAGCAAAATCAAAAGTATTAGAGATGATTGAAGAAGGTATGGCAAATCAGTCCTGGCATTTGAGGATTATATGTTTGTTTTTTATTCTCCATGTTTTCATTTGTTTTAGGTTGGTAAAAATGCATTCCCTTATTTATTTTAAAATTAACTCGAATGTGTTGTTTAATATATATTACCAGCTATTTTTTTAAAATTATTAATTAAATTAAATAATGTCACGTCAATATTTTTTATTTAAAAGAGTGGGAGCTACGAAATAAGAAATGGAGTATATGTGGGGACTAAAATTTCTCGTTTGATATAAAAGAAAAAAGTTTCTCTTTTGAAATAAAGAAGAAAATCGCACAATTAAAAAATCGGATAGATAAAATTATTCTTTTGAAATTAAGGAGAGATAAATGCCTAAGTCTTTTTATTCTAATCATAACAATAAATAATTTAATATATAATTAAGGAGAACTATTTGTGAGTCACATGATTTTGACACACTCACCAAAATAAAATAAAAGCAATTAGCAAGATAAAATTTTAAATAATATATATTTTTCAAATAATTAATTAATATATATTATCAATTATGTATCATATTTCCTTTTCATCTAATAGTAAATTAAACTGATTTAATCTTATTTGACACAAAATTTTATGAAGTTTAGTTTTGAAAATCATAAGGTTTTGCCTCTACCTATATGTAGCGAAACTTTGGATTGCTTACAAAGGGATTAAGGTAGGTAAGGGTCAGGGGTTTCATTTGATGGAGATTTATATGGAATTAAAGATTGTGGTTGATTGCTTAAATGGTACAACTATCGAAACTTCTAGTGGCGGAGGAGTCCTGTTCACCAATTTTGAAAGATTTTGGCTCAAAATATTAGGAGGTGAAAGTGGTTTTTCATAAAGACAATTTATGTACTGATTTCATGGTTAATTTGGGATAAACAAAACATGTTTTATATTCCTTAGTTAAGGAAAATATCATATTAGTTTTTTTATTTATTTATTTATTATCAAATTAATTCTTTATGCTTGTAAATATTGTGGTGTTGAACTATTTTTAGTTTTAATCTTATTTTAATTATTTTTAGTTATAGATTTTTTAAAATTTTACTATGAGTTGTGCTATAGATCATATAAAGAACAAAATAATAAATTTTCATGTAATTTTATGTTATGGATTAAAAGAATTTTGCGTTTAATTTCAAGAACCTTAATACCTATATAACTTCAATTCTCTCTAGTTCAATTGTAATTTTCCAATAGGTGATTGAGGTTTTATGTTTTGATAATTATTGCAATCGAAATTTCTTAAGAATTATATGAGTTTATTGAAAAAATCGAGAGAATTTTAGGTTTCAATTTTATTGATTTTACATTTGAATTATCAGTGTAAACATTTATAAACTTAAAGGACAAAATTGACATCAAAAGAAATATATGTTGGAACCAAGTTGATTCCAGGAACAATTTCTCGCTGATAACATGCTTCTGGTAAGTCAACATATTTATGCATCTTCCTCCAAAGAATGAAGTGTGCTTTTGATTTTTATGCCTCTGATCAGTTAGTTTGTGCGTTTGTCTTTCAAGATCCAGTAAGCCTCTAAAGATTATGCGCTTGTCTCTGAATAATTATATGTCTCTAATGAACAATAACTTCAGCATGCCTCTGATGAATAGGATTTTTTAGCATGCCTCTAAAGTCTAAAGCCACTGTTCGAGTTTGCATCTAAAGAACATATTTTGATGACACTGAAGACTGCAACTCGTTCCAAATTGTTGTCTCTGATACACAACACACTCTAACGTTGCACTAAACTCTGATAAAGAAACAAATTTGAATTTGCCCATGACACTAATCCTAAATCACGCTTCTTTGCATCTACCTCTGACTCTGATTAATCAAGCAACACAACAACTGACTCCAACAATTAAGTCAATGATTCTGATGATAAAATTCAACGACTCTAATGGAAAGTCAAAAGCTTTAATAGATTTGAAAAAAATATTGAATTGGACTTAGACATTCCTTACTTCTTAAGTTCCAAGAACAACCCGAGAATTGGTCCCGCTTAAATCAAATCAAGCGTATGAAGGAAGACTCAAGTGAATTAATTTACAAACTTCATCTGAACAAATACACACAATATCCTTCTAAAAGAATTTCTCAAGATCATATTCAAAAAATAAAGCATTGGCTAATGGTCATATTATCAAAATATATCTTTTAGAATTATATTTGGAAGAAATATTTGTTGACCAAGCTGGAATAAAGATACGATTCAAAATTCTTGAGGAATAAAATTCATAAATCCTAATTTCGAGTATAAATAATGGATCAAGGGCGAAGAAGGATGCACAAACTTAGAAATCTTAAAAACCAAAGTCATTCAGAAAAACCTCAAGAGCTCAATTTTTATAAGTATTCAATGTTTAAGGTTTTAAAGTTCTTGCAAAACACTCGCTCAATTTTATATTATTTAGGGCTTAGTACTTCATTGTAAGTGTGGAAAATGACTTTATATCAATTTTGTTTTGTTAGAAGCGAACCAATCAAGTTCCAAACTCTTGCGAACCAGCCTGATAATGGTTTTACTGTTCCTCAAGTAATATGGAGTTGTCATATTATGTTGAGAAGATTTGACTTGTAGAGTCAAGCTGTTGTGTGCCTTCAACAATTTGGGGTTGTCAGATTGTTTGGAGAAGATTGACTTGTAGGGTCAATGTGTTATATGTCTTCAACAATTTGGGGCTGTAAGCTTGTGTGGAAAAGATTTGACTTGTAGAGTTAAGGTGTTTACGTTCATCAAAAAGTTTGAAGTTGTTAGGTTGTTTTCAGAAGATTGGCTTATAGAATCAAGTGTTGTGTAATTCAAGGAGTTGAATTAGTGGATTAAATCCTTCTAAGTAAGGAGACTGAACATAGTGATCAAGTTGGTAGTGAACTCGAATCAATTATTTGTGTTACTTTATTCCTTAGTTTTGTTAGTGTTTTTGCTCTAAGTCATCAAACCCAAATCAGTTTTAATCAAATAAAGAAAAAAAAACTTAAATTAGACAAATACAATTCAAGTTTCGTTGTCGTGTTTGCTCTTACAAGATAAAAGACTAATTTATTAAAAAAAATAATAATAATATTTTTTTTTTTATTTTCGTATAACTTAAAGAAGGTAAAATATGTTTTTCCTTTTGATATTCTTTGGTTATGCTCTTACCATGTAAGAGTCTCTTTCGACTCTTATAAATCAGTTGTTGATTTTTGTAATTATTATTTTGTAATTTTTCCTTCATGAGTTTTGACTATTTTGTTTATAAAATATAAAGATAAAAATTACAAGAAAACAAAAAATCCATAAGGGAATATACATAGTTCCCAAAGTCACCAAGTCGTCAGTCACTATAGTTACTGTTTATTACACTTTAAACGAGAGTTCTTCAATCCCAAAGTCCCCATTATAAATATATATGCTAATTATTTAATCATTATATATATGAAGCATATAATATATAACCATGAGAACTTTATGCAAGAATAAACTATAAAAGAACAATGTGTGATACTATGTATGAGCAAAGTAAATACTAGCTTGAATTTTATTTATATAAAAGAACAATGCGTCATACTAGCTTGAATTTTATTTATATGTAAGAGCAAAGTAAATATATATTTACTTGAAGAACTCCATAACCCACATGCCAGAGGTATAAATGACAAAATTGATGCCACTAAATCCTGATTTTAATGCCAAATCAAGGAATTCATTTTTAGTTCTCTCTTTTCCTCCTGGGTGTTGAATCATCATGGCTATGTCAAGTTGAGAAATAATCTTGGAAGTAATTGTATTATCGGGTAAAGCAGGAATAATTGCTTCCACAACAATAACTTTGCCATCGTTCGGAATCGCTTTATAGCAATTCTTCAACAACTTTAAACAATCTTCGTCGTTCCAATTATGAAGTACCCACTAAAATTTAGACATAAAACCGGTCATTTTATAAGTAAATAAATCATAAATATCATACTTGTGACCCACCGGAGATTACTAGCTTGGATTTAATTGCATTTTACACCTCATTCATTTTTCTTATATTAAATTATTTTTTTAATAGATATATTACTTACTCATTTAATTTAGTGTAAAAGTCATTTACTAAGCATTATTTTTTATTTGATTTATTATAAATTTCAATCAATAATATATATATATATATAATGATTTAGACACTTGAATTTTATCATATTTATAGATAATTTGTCCATTTTGTATTATTAATTTGAGACTAAAAATAACTAAGAATTTTGAATTACATTAAGAATAAAAACTTCAAAGCCATTATTAGCTTGAAATTAAAATTTCTTGGAACTTATAATGAGAATTTTGAAAATAGATATATAAATTGTATTCTTTGTAAAATTTCAAAATTTTGGTTTTTTTGTCTGGGTATGTAATTTTAGACTCTACTAACTTAATTATTCTTCATCGTTTAAATATAAATTTTTGCATGCTTCTTAAGAATATAATAATAGGTTTCTTGTAAATAATTTAAATTTTTTTTATTTAAGATAAATTAAATATGAATTTTTTAAACTAAACTCAAGATAAAAGTATCAAAATTATAGACCTATCAACTGAATTTTGAGATTATTTTTTGTATAGAGAGTTTTATAATGTTGTAAATTTATTTACAAAATTTCAAAAATATATGTACACCTTTCAGCACAGACTAAAACAACGTGCAAAATTTTGTAGATATAAAAAAATTATAAAAATAAAAAACAAGATTTAAATTTTAATAGATACTAAAGACTACTCAACCCTTAATAATTAAAAAGAATGATTTAACCTTAAAAATATATAGACCAACAATTCCTGAAAAAATGTTTAATTCACCTTCATAAAAATGGCATCTCCATTAGGAACACTCTCAAACATATCTCCTCTCACATGTGTCACACCTACAACATCAAATTAATAAATTCATAATTTTCATAAATAATTAACACATTAAAAAAATACATCAGTAATATCTAAACTAATAAAATACTCATGCATACGCATTTTACATTCTACGTTTTAATGGTAGACAAATAGAATCCAGATATTTAGAAATATTTTATGCATTTAAATTAATAAATTCTAGTGATTACATATTAAATGTTTCAATCACTAATTTGTATATATCTCTCTTAATTTTCAATTTTTTTTTTCATTTTAAGTCTGAATGATAATATTTATTACTTAAATTATTGTAAAAAGTTGTTTATACAACAGATGAAATTAATTTATTAAAATTTTCTTAGTAAGACTTTTTTGTATATAGTTAACACCGTAAATTATAACTAGTATGTTATAAATTTCTTTACACTTTTAATTAACTTTCCTATAAGCACTATATTGTAATAAGTATATGTGACAAATAATTAAGTTAGTTGATAGTAGATAAACTTATAAAGAAAAATGAATAAGCTAACCGTAGATAAAGAACTTTTTTTTTTTTTTAAAGACAACATATAAATTAGTAGATTGAATTTGCAATGTTTAATACAAATTAGCGGTTGAATTAACTGATAAATATAACATTACATTAAATAAATATTTTTTAATTAATTTATAATTTTTAAAATTAAGATAATGAAAAAAAATTATTATAAAAATGAACACAAAAATGAAACAAAAAATACACTACAAACTATAAATTCAAACGCTAAAAAAGTAAAATCTCAAGAATTATTATAAACTACTAAAAATTTACCAAATTTGAGAGAATAAGACACCGTGACCAAATTCAGATGAAAAAGATGCGAAAAATACAAAATACGTCAGACAGCAGATGCTGTGCGCCTGGAGCGCGTCCTGCGCGCCTGGAGCGCATTTATCAGGTTTCAGTCTGTCAAACGTGCGCCTGGAGCGCGTCCTGCGCGCCTGGAGCGCATTTATCATGTTTCAGTCTGTCAAACGCGCGCCTGGAGCGCGTGACCCGCATCAGCAATCATAAAAACGCTATTTTTTACTGTTTTAGGGATCTTTTTGACTCTTGGGAAGTTGGGAGACTTGTGCCCTAGCATAGAAACTCAAAGACATCCGTTTCTAACGCTATTGAAGGAGTTTTATCAAGAATCATCCATGAATCATTCTTGTAATTCTTCTTTAATCCTTATCTTTTGTATCTCTGTCATGAGTAACTAAACCCTATTTGTTAGGGATGAGTGTAACCAGATGAAACCCTTATTTTTCTGATTTGATTTCTAGTTATATGAATGAGTTTATTGAATTGTTTTTCTCATCTCTGTGCTTAATGCTTTTTATTGCTTGATCAACATTAAAATGTTCTACGGTTTGTATTTTGAAACGGAAGTGGACTTTACGAATGCTTGAGATGAGAAATTCATGAATTTGTAGTCTAGGGATAGATGCAGGTCATGAAACCAATTAAATTAGTTGCAAAGCAATAATTTACAAGAGAATTTCTATACGATAATGCTTAATTCTAATCTTAAATCCACTAAGGAATTAGGGGTTACTTTAGAATTAAAGGTTCTGTCACTAAGACATTAGGGCACGAATAATAAAGAGAATTCGGTAATAATTCAATAAAGGAATTCAATAACTAGGATTAAATTAGACACCAAGGTTGGATTCGAAGTGAAACTCATCCCTGACATTTTTCTCATTATAAAAGATCAATTTTATTATTGTTGTTAATTTCAAACATTATTTCAATCAACTTGGGAACCTTTTTGTTCAATTTTAGTAATTAAATATAATTCAATAGTAAAACGCAATCCTTGAGTTCGACACTCGGTACTACCGTTTTATTATTACTTGCAACGATTCAGTACACTTGCTGAAACGCTATCATAGTCCTTTTGTTTTTAAAGCGGTCGTTATGTTGTAGTTATGAGTGGTCGTAGTACCATATTGCGAATGACTTTAATCGTCATATTGAGAGTGACTTTAACCGTCTTATTAAGAATGGCTTTAAGCGCCATATTGAGGGTGTAATTCTAGAACGGTTTTCTACAGTGGAGTAGAACTCCGATACAGTGATCTGAGCTGTTTTATCCTGGGGACTTCATAGTTGATAGTCTGTCTTGCACAATTTGGGCAGTGCCGCGAAACGTCTTAAAGAGAGCGATCTAGTCTGCGACTCAACCTAGTAATATCTTCGGTGGTATAAATTGTGAATTTTAAATAGTTTTTGGAATATGTCACTTTGAATATTTTTACACAAATTAAAAAAATATTAATTTTAAATAAAAAATTATTTGATGAAATTATCTTTCATTAATAATATTGAAAAGGGAAATGAATAAAATTGAAAAAAGATGAGTATAATTGATAGTAAGAGAAATGATAGGAAAAAAACATTAAAATTTCATTAAAATAGTATAACGACAAGTAATTTAAGATAAATTTTGTATAAAGTAACATTAATTTGTGACAGAAAGAATAAAGTTAAATTAAATAAGGATAAAAGTATACCGGGATAGATTTGGGCATTCTCTATGACATGAGGCAAGTCAAAATTAACACCCTTTATATAAGAATATTTTGAAGTGATTAGTTTGAGATTGATTCCAAGACCACCACCAACATCCACCAATGTGTTGATGTGCTCAAAACCTTTATAGCACTCAAGAATCCTCTGCATGATTATGGTGGTAGAGTTTAACATAGCTTTGTTTAAATTATCATTGAACTTGGAATCAACACCTGTATACTCATAAATAGGCATGCCATGAACCCTATTAAATGGTATACCTCCTTCCAATATTGCTCCTGTCAAACCGGTCCTGTAATATAGTTAATTAAAACAATTCATTAGAACAATTAATTTCAGAACTGACATACATATACCCCATCTAATTAGAACTTTCACCGCCACTTATTTTTTTCATTAAAAAAATTTCAAATGCATTTCGTTAGATATTATTCGTATGATTCTTCACTTAATTTAATCAAAAACTTCTTAAATTTATAATTTTCTCAAAATTTATTATAAACATTAAAAATATATTTTAAATTAAAAACAAAAACCTCCTAGGTTTTTTTCCACTGATTTCCTCTAGTGATTAAATGTTATGACAACAATATATAGAATCATTTCAAAATAATTAAATAGAAATTATTTAAGCTAGGCACTTGTTATCTCATGCACAACGTCATATATATTACTAGGTGCACGTCACATAAGTGATCGTTAGCATGTATAATAGGAACGAAAAATACTTTCAAAGTTTGGAGAGATCATAACAAGGATAGAAAATATTTTACTCGGATCAAAATCAAATATTATTATTTTTTTTTTTATTTTAGGGCCAAAAACTGTCCATTCATTTAACCCATTCACTTATATATATGCTACTTTCTTACTAATTTTCTAAAAAATATGAAGAAAAAAAAAGTAATCAAACTAAGACAAAATGATTATTTATATTTAATTTCATAAAAAACTATCAAAATAAAAAGTAAAATAAAATAAAAAAGATCTTTTAGCCCCGAAAATACAGTAGAATTCAGAAAACATGTAGTGAGCATATATATAATTAAAAATAAATAAATTTTGTTTATATAAATTTTTGAAATTTTAATTTTTATAAAAAATTCACCCTTTTTAGTCCCTATAAAATTATTATGCAAACGATTTTA
>JBBPBT010000850.1:16508879-16529119 GCA_037974875.1 Cicer bijugum | reverse complement strand
AAGAGAGAGATAGAAATAAATTATAAAAAAAAAAAAAAAAAATATTGAATAGTTGTATGAAAAATTAGGGTGTATATGTAGAGCCATCAAAAAAGCCCCCAAACTACAAGGCTCTCTTATTTTTTTTCTTTTACTATTAGGTCCCCTATTAAAATAATCTTTTAAGCGGTCTCTTAATTTCGGCCCATTATTTCATGGGGCTTAAGGGAGGGGGCTCTAAGGGCCCATAGGCCCCCAATATTTTGTTAATTTTAAGATTTTTTTATCGAAAAAAATCAGAAACTTTTTATCAAATAAAAAATGTCAAATTTTTTATCCAAAAAAAAATGAGAAATTTTTTAACGAAAAAAATTGGAAATTTTTTATCGAAAAAATCGGATATTTTTTATCAAAAAAAAAATAGACATTTTTTTATCAAAACAAAAATCGGATATTTTTTATCGAAAAAAATTGGAAATTTTTTATCAAAAAAAAATCGGATATTTTTTATCGAAAAAAATCGGATATTTTTTATCGAAAAATAATCGGACATTTTTTATCGAAAAAAAATCGGACATTTTTTATCAAAAAAAAATTGGAAATTCTTTATCGAAAAAAAATCAGAAATTTTTATCGAAAAAAGTCAGAAATTTTTTATCGGAAACTTTTTAGCGAAAGAAAATCAATTATTTTTTAAAAAAAGTGGGCCTATAGGCCTCCTAGGCCCCCAAATTTTTAAGGGGCTTTTTAGTTTAGGGGGCCTTGTTTTTAGGGGCCTTTTAAATTATTAATTTTTTTGGCCCCTTCAAAATGTGGGTTGGGGCCAATAATTAAGGGAGTTTGTTAAATTGACAACTTTATGTATATGTTTTCACAATTGAAAATAAAACCCCTAACATAAAAGGGTTGTAGCTAGAGCTGTCAAAAAAGCCTTCAAACTACAAGGCCCCCTTATTTTTTTTTTATTATTAGGCCCCATATTAAAATGATATTTTAAGGGGTCTCTTAATTTTGGCCCATTATTTCATGGGGCCTAAGGGAGGGAGCTCTAAGGGCCCATAGGCCCCCAATATTTTGTTAATCTTAAGATTTTTTTATCAAAAAAAAAAATCAGAAACTTATTATCGAAAAAAAATCGAAAATTATTTATCGAAAAAAATGCGAAACTTTTTATCGAAAAAAAATCGAATATTTTTTATCCAAAAAAATCGGATATTTTTATCGAAAAGAATTGGAAATTTTTTATCGAAAAAAATCGGATATTTTTTATCGAACAAAAACAGACATTTTTTATCGAAAAAAAATCAGAAAATTTTTATCGAAAAAAAATCAGACATTTTTTATCGAAAAAAAATCGGACTTATTATCGAAAAAAAATCAGAAATTTTTCATCAAAAAGAATGGGAAATTTTTTGTCGAAAAAAAAATCGAACATTTTTTATCCAAAAAAAGTCGGACATTTTTTATCGAAAAAAATATTGGACATTTTTTATCCAAAAAATATCGGAAATTTTATATCGAAAAAAAATTGGAAATTTTTTATCCAAAAAAGAATCAGAAATTTTTTATCGAAAATTTTTTATCCAAAAAAATCGGAAATTTTTTATTAAAAAAAAATCGGACATTTTTTATCGAAAGAAACCGGACTTTTTATCGAAAAAAATCGGACTTTTTTATCGAAAAAAAATCGAAAATTATTTATCGAAAAAAATTCGAAAATTTTTATCGAAAAAAAATCGGAAATTTTTTATCGAAAAAAAATCAGAAATTTTTTATCGAAAAAAGTCAGAAATTTTTTATCGGAAAATTTTTTCAAAATAAAATCAGAAATTTTTATCGAAAAAAAATCGAACATATTTTATCAAAAAAAATAAATCGATTCTTTTTTTAAAAAAGTGGGCCTATGGGCCTTCTAGGCCCCCAAATTTTTAGGGGGCTTTTAGTTTAGGGGGCCTTGCTTTTATGGGCCTTTTAAATTATTAACTTTTTTTGGCCCATCAAAATGTGGGCCGGGGCCAATAATTAGGGGGCTTGTCAAATTGACAGCTCTAGTTGTAGCTAGAAGTAGATATAAACCCGTGTCCAGAATAAAATAAAAATTATAATTATAATTATGTGATCTAAAATATAAATTAAATACATTAATTTTTTAAATTATTTTTATTTTTATTTTATTTTAGAAAAAATTTACCATCTCAATTTCAAAAACAAGATTATAAATGAATCCGATTATAAATTATAGTTTTTAATATTACGGTTTGATTCTCCAATGTGAGCGTAATTTTTATGAAGGGGTCAAATATCAATAGGCAAAAGACCTTGTAATAATTTTTACTTGTGTAAAACATAAATTAAAACCACAATTAAAAGCTTATATTTCCAAAATTGGTGAAGTTTATATACTAAAATTATAGCAATAAGAATATATATATATATATTTGGACGGCTCAAATTTAATGATTTATCTAAGGATGGCAATTAGACCCAAATCCAGTAGGTACCTGCAAAAAAAACCTACAATGGGTAGGGTAAAAATCCGCATAACGGGCATGGGCACGGGGACGGGTACTATAGTACCCACCCCGCCCCGCACCCGTACTTATATAAATATATTATTTATTTATTATATTAATATTTAGTTTAATTAATTGTTTTCTTTTATGTTTTAATATCTATTAATATCATTGGACCATTACAATGTTTATAATCAAATCAAAAGATAAACATTTGGAAATTTTTTAAGAATTTGTTTACGATGAATTGTTAAGTAATTGTGTCTTCATAACTAAGAGTTATATTTTATTAATCATGTCTTTATAATTATACTTGCAACTTCTTATAAATTGATTTTACTAATCTCAAATAATATTGTCATAAGAGTTGCAACTTCATACCTTACCCAAACCCTACCCATTGCAATCCCTAAAATAAATAAATAAACTAATAAAGGTATGGTCATTTTTCAGACGATTGTTTTAGTGTTGGTTTCACTTAAATTGGACTTACGGTAAAAAAAAAACAATGCAAAATAATTAATTTGATAAACAGATAACTCAGATATTTTAGAGAGAAATTGATATAGTTAAAAATTTGAGAAATTGAGTTTGTTTGACTAACTAGAGCATTATTGTGTTTCCTCTCCCTTCTACGGAGGCGGCGGCAAGTAGCTCATCTTATTAGGATTCACATATATGGGTCAAGTCCATTGGTCCCCTTATTTATTTTATGTATTACTATTATTATTTTTATTTTACTAGAACAAACTTAATAGTTACTTAATCTCTCTTTTTATTTTACTATAATAAAATATAGTTGTCAGGGTTTAGAGTTCAATATTCAGGGTAAAGAGTTTAGGGGTTACGGTTTATGGTTTAGGTTTAGGATTTAGAGTTTATGGTTTAGTATTTAGGGTTTAGGGTTCGGGGTTAAATATTTAGGGTTATCTTCCTTACGAATTCTAACTACTAAATGAAAATAATAACATTTAGTAAAATAGTGTTGTCTAATAATTATGTAATTAGTACTTTATTTGACAACTCTATTTTTTTAAATGTTATTACTATCTTCGTTTTATAGTTTTACTTCATAACAATTAGTGTGTTAGTATACATGATTTGATATTAAGAGTTTAGGGTTCAAGGTTTAAGTATATTATTTAGGGTTTATGATTCGGGGTTTAAGGTCATCTTTGTTGCGAAGTATAACTTCAAAAGAAAGATAATAATAAAATTTAATAATATAAAGTTATCAAGTAAAGATATAATTATTATTTATTTGAGAATAATATTTTATTATATGTTATTAGTTTCTTCGGTAAGGAAAACAAATACAAAACGAAGATCATAATAATATTAAATAAAATAGAGTTGTCATATAAAGTAGTAATTATATATTTATTTGACAACTCAATTTTGTATATTTGAATAATTTTTAAATTTAATCACAAAATAATATTTATTTATCGATCTATTTTAGTTAAAGTGTGGGTAATGGATATGGGTACGGGCACTTAGATACCCAGAGGGTAAGAGTACGGGTATTAAAATTGATACCCAAGAGAGTATGGTCACGAATATGGGTATTTTATTAAACTGCGGGTATGGATACCCCTACCCAAACCCTACCCATTGTCATCCCTAGATTTATCTAGAAGGATATATTGTTTTGATATTAAGGTACGAAAAATCACACGTTTAGGCGTTTAGCCACCAATTAATGTGTAGGGGCAATAGGAAAGTGAGTTATGTACCGATCAATAAAGGAGAGTTCAATTTTATATCCCCAAATTTTGACTTCATCAATTCTTATATTTTACCATTCTTTACATCAATTTCTAAGAATATTTTTGTAAAAAATTTAAATAAAAATAGTCTATTTTTTACCTCACGTTTCTATTTTTTTTTTTACATAACAAAACTTTCGATACACAATCGTTCCTTAAGCTTTTTTACATACTAAAAATTATGTTTCTTGAAATGTTTTATATGTAAAAAATTTTCTCAATTTTAATTTATATATCAGAAATTTTGAGGGGTATATCAAATTTATTGTCAATTTTTTTATATATCAAAAATTGAATGTCTGAAATTTTCGTTATGAGAAAAAATTCAATTTTTTTATATACTGAAAAACAAAATTTCAAGTATGCAAAATTTTTTTCTTGATTTTTGTTACATACCAAAACTTAAATTTTTGAATTTATATTATAAGATATTTTCTTATATATTAGAAATTTTGATTTTTGAAATTTCTAAAATAAATTATTTTCCTCAATTTGCTTTACATACTAAATTTTTTAAATATATAGAATATTTTTCTCTTTTTTTTTAATATACTGAAAAATAAATTAGATATGTAAAAAAATTTCTCAATTTTATTTTAGATTAAAGAAATTTAAAATTTTTCATATATTAATTTTTAAATCAGATTTTTGAAAAAATAAATTTCAAACAAAAATTTTTGTATTTGTGTTAAGTGAACAACGAGTCCAAATTTTTTTAATAAAAATGATAGAGATGTTAAGAATTATGAAAGTAAGAGTTAAAGTGTCAAATATAAAATCCAATTTTTTTTAATATTGAGGACCAAATTAGGATGGTGCATTGCCCACTAGCCGTGAGACCAAACTCAACCGAGGTTATAGATATACCATCAATTAATAAAATCATCAACTAACTGAGGTTATAGATACCAAGGAATGGAGAGGATTAAAGAAAAACCAACATCCAACAAAGGTATATTTTCTCTCGTATTAAATATAAAAGAAAATTAAACCAACAAATGTATTTTTAAATTATATATATTTATTTTTATTGACTTCTTTTTTTTATATTTTATATTGAATGAAGTATACTCATAACACTTCTATTGATTTTCTAATTTTTAGATGTTGTAAGGTTTTTTGTAAAATTGGACTATAAAAACAAGATTTCTTCTTATATTGTAATTGAGAAATTATTAATTGTTCATAGTGTTTCTTTTATGAAATTTATTAAAGTAAATTAATGCCGCCTCCAATCTACTTTTCTTGACTTTTTTATATAAATATCCCTTTTTTAAAGTTTTATTCCTTAAATGTCCTACATTGAAATAAATTTCTCAAACTGCCCTATTTTTTATATTCAATAGGAAGTCTCTCCCTGGAGAAGCGACCTCCTGAAGAGGAAGCCTTTCCCTGAGGAAGCGACCTCCAACTACACATTTTGGTTTTTTTTTTTGAAGAATTGTTTATTATTATAACTATTAATTTAATTATTTAAAAAATAAAATACTAATATTAAATTAAAATAAAATACATCAATAAATTATAAATAAAATTTATAATTTAATTATTATTATTATTATAATAAACAATTATTATACGTATAATTAAAAATTCACTACGACAAAAATGACATTTTACAGCGCTTTTTCAAAAAATTATGCGTTGTAGTATGGATAGTAGGGTTCGCAATGAGAAGAGTACGTAATAATGTTTGTAGGGATAGTAACAAATATGGAGATGATTTGCAATGGAGATGGCTAACAATATTGTTCGTATGGATAGTAGGGTTTGCAATGAGAAGGATAATAAAGAGGAGAAGGACAATGAAACGTAGTGAAGTTTATGTAATAAAGAGGAAACTGAAGCGATTTACTAATTATATATAAAATTCTATTACAATGCTTTTTACAACGCTTTTCCAAAAAGCGCTCTAATAGGTCCTTTAATTATGTGAAAGCACAAGTTTTTTACAGCGCTTTTTTTACAGCGCTTGTCAAAAAAACGCTGTAAAATACTTTCTTATTTTTTTTTAAAAGCCTTTTACAGCGCTTTTCCAAAAAGCGCTCTAATAGGTCCTTTAATTATGTGAAAGCACAAGTCTTTCACAGCACTTTTTTTACAGCGCTTGTCAAAAAAGCGTTGTAAAAGACCTTCTTATTTTTTTTAAAAGCCTTTTACAACACTTTTCCAAAAAGCGCTCTACTAGGTCATTTAATTATGTGAAAGCACAAGTCTTTTACAACACTTTTTTACAGCACTTTTTTATAGCGTTTGTCAAAAAAGCGTTGTAAAAGACTTTCTTATTTTTTTTAAAAGCCTTTTACAACACTTTTCCAAAAAGCGCTCTAATAGGTCCTTTAATTATATGAAATCGCAACTCTTTTACAGCGCTTGTCAAAAAAGAGATGTAAAAGACCTTCTTATTTTTTTTAAAGCCTTTTACAGCGTTTTTCCAAAAAGCGCTCTAATAGGTCCTTTAATTATGTGAAAGCACAAGTCTTTTACAGCGCTTGTCAAAAAAGCGCTGTAAAAGACCTTCTTATTTTTTTTTAAAAGTCTTTTACAGCGCTTTTCCAAAAAGCGCTCTAATAGGTCCTTTAATTATGTGAAATCACAAGTCTTTTACAACACTTTTTTTACAGCGCTTGTCAAAAAAGCGTTGTTGTATCCTCCGTTATTTTTAAAATATCATACAACAACGCTTGTATTTAATAAGCGCTATAAAAGACGCGCTATAAAATGTCATTTTTGGTGTAGAGATTATTATAATTAAATTAAATTAAAAACTAAAAATACTAATAATAAATTATAAATAAATGTTATAATTTTATTATTGTTATTATTATAATAAATAATTATTATACTTATAATTAGAAATTATTATAATTAAAATGATCGAATAAAATTATATATATTATATTATAAATTTCAAAAAAAATAAATAAATGATAATAACAATTAAATGAAAAGAAATTTATATTGCTAACATGAAAATTAAACGAAATATATTAAATTAATAATAAAAATACATCAAATTTGAGTAGATGTGCCAACAGCGTTTGGACAATGTTTTCTAGTATGACCAGAGACCCGACATAATCTGCATTTTCTTGGTACTCTTTATGCACTGTCCATTTCTGTTTTAATGCGTTTGATCTTTGGGCTACCTTTCGTGACTCTCCTCATTAGTGGATTGTGACACACCTTAACACCTTCATATTGTGGCCAATATCCTTAATTTGGTATGAGTTCGAATACTTCATCATAGACTTTTAGTACCGTTTCCACCTTATACACATCAGGTATAAGACTCCAATAATTATATTTAATGCTAGAACATGCTGTTATGACATGTGAACAAGGCATATGTTTAGCTTGATATATTCCACAATCGCACCATTTGTTAGAAAGGTTTACACTGAAATGACCAATTGGTCGCCTTTCTATTGGAACCAGTGTCTCGTGCACCATGAAAGTATGGTTGCTCCGATCAAAACTATCCACCCTATGACTATTGGATTTACTTATTTCCAATTTCATAATACTTATGCAAGTTTCTGTGTATACCTGACCAGAAGCTAAAATTGAGCTTGTCGTTTTTCCATGGTTGGAAACAGTGCCCCTGTTTTAAAATAAGTTGATTGGACCAAAGCAGTTATGGGAAGGTTTCATGGGCCTTTTAATATTGCGTTCATTGACTCCACAAGGTTGGTTGTCATCTTACCCAACGACTACATCCATCGAATGCTTGAATCCAATCATGTCGAGGTATATTGTCTAACCATTTCAAAGCCTCCAGATTTAGTATGTCGATTTCTTTATGGTAGTATCGATATGTAGGCTCATTGATCGAGTAACCTGTATTGAAACAGTAGACAATTATATAAATTAAGAATTAAATTACTAAAAATCACAGTAATTATAAAAATTAAGAATGAAAACTATTACCCATAGAAATAACTTTTTTCTTCAAAGTATTGTTTTTAAATTCCCTTGCAAAATTTTGTGAAATACGTCGGATGTAGACAATATGCTTTGACGGAGGATCTTGCCACCCATTTGCAGAATTATTGTAAGCACTCTTAATAGATTCATATCTATCTGAAATCAAACAAATGTTGGCTTGTGGAGTGACAAATTTTCTAAAATTTCTCAAAAAGAAACTCCAACTTTCTTTTGTCTCACCTTCCATAATAGCATAAGAAATAGGAATTACGATGTCGTTCCCATCTTGTGCAACTGCTACCAATAGAGTTCCTTTGTACTTGCCGCACAACCAAGTCCCATCAACTTGAACTATTTAGTTAGTCTTATTAATTAATTGTTTTATTTTATTTATTCTGATTTTTTAATTTCCTTAAGTTTTGTTATTTTATTTTTTAAAGTTTTGTTATTTTTATTTATTTAGTTAGTCTTATTCATTTATTGTTTTTTTTATTTGTAATGATTTTTTTTATTTAAGTATATTTGTTATGATTTATTTTATTGATTTATTTTATGTTGTTTATTATTGATTATTTATTAATTTTATTTTGTTTATTTATTTAGTCTCATTAATTGATTGGTTTATTTTTATTTCTTCTTCTTATTTTATTTTATTTTTATTTATTTAGTGTCCCATAAAGGATAAACTTAAATATCAAGGTCATGTCAACAAAAAACCAAATGATGTCGTATTACCATATTTGCAAGCGGCTGGCTTTGGTGAAGTGATCAAACTAGGAAATTATAAAATAGATGTTGGTGTCATTACTGCTATGGTTGAGAGATGGAGACCTAAAACTCACACATTTCATCTTCTGGTAGATGAGTGCACAATAACTTTGGAAGATGTATATTACATTTTAGGATTAAATGCTTCTGGTTTACCTGCTAGCGGTTCCAATTTTGTGCACTTACAACAAATTTGTCAAGATTACTTAGGAGTTATCCCGCCTGAGGGAGCAACAAAAGGTAATTCTATTAAATTAAAATGGTTTAGGGATACGTTCGACGATATTGGTGAAAATGCATCTGAATTAGAAAAACAAGCATCATTTCGAGCATACATCCTACGTATGATCGGAGGGTCATTGATGCCTGACAAATCCAACAACCGTGTACATCTAAAATGTCTTTCACTGTTAGGATATTTAAATAAAGTATCCCAATATAGTTGGGGTTCAGCAGTTTTAGCTACACTTTATAGAGAATTATGTCTTGCAACAAAACCTGGTGTAATATCTATGGGATGATATGCATTATTGTTGCAAAATTGGGCATGGTATCGTTTGTCTTGTGTCGCTCCTAAATCTCCCAAACCATGGATATTTCCACTTGCACAAAGATAACATATTATTTTTCTATTTTTTTTTTTTAAAACCAGATGGTTACCATATTAATAACTTTATTTTTTTTTTATTATATTGGACAGGTTTAATTCTGATAGTCTGAATTTTGCTAAAGTTCTTCATTACGACGTAGAAGGATATCGAAAAACAATTGATCACATGATGGTTGAGGAAGTAATATATTAAATCATATTTATTTGGATTTTTTAAATTTTTTATTTTTTATACTTGTTATTATTAATTTAGCTTATTTTTTACATGTCAGTTTTATTGGAGATCTTATCTCGGGTTCCAACATGAAGTTTCAAAAGAAGATAAGATCACTTGGATTGCATGTACTTATCTACTCTGTTTTCATATTGTTGAAAAACATCATATAGATAGAGTCACACTCCAGTTCGATTTCCAACAACAAATACCACAACCACTAGAGAACATGAAACTATATCATGAGGCGTGAGATTGATGATAATTGGAACTGGGTATGGAGAGAAGAAACTAACCATTGGAACGAGCACCATAATTATGTGTTGCGAGATAACATCGTACAAGGTGTTTTACGTCATAGCACATAATATATGATTTGGTTTAGACAACACACCAAATTGTTTATATCTGTAGAACAATATCTCTATGACTCCCGTTTACAACCGCCATTATATCCTCATGTGCAATCGATCTCCCAATCAACCCCACAACAACAACACTCAGTAGGACCGTCTTCATCATCACCTCACATACATGTCGCTACTGAAGTTCAATTTTGTGATCCACCACCATCTCAATATTACGTTCTGTCGGTGCCAGAAATATCAACACCCGGTTATCCGACCGAATATGGGCTTATCTATAATTTGTTTGGAACTCAGTGCACAACTCATGAATCGGCTTATGCTATATTTGATTCGATGTATAATCAACAATCGCAAAATTTAATAGAAGCAGGTCTCAGTGGTTCTAACCCATCTACAACTTACATTCAAGAAAATGATCAAAATGAGGATCAAACGGAAGAACCGCAACTTGCTCAGAGAGCTAGACGAGTTCGACGACACCCTACATGTGAGACTGGGGGTCATTTAAGTGGACATCATTGATATAAATTTGATGTATTTTATTTTTCCAAATTTGATGTATTTTTATTATTAATTTAATGTATTTCATTTAATTTTCATGTTAGCAATATAAATTTTTTTTCATTTAATTGTTATTATCATTTTTTTTTTAAATTTATAGTATAATATATGTATAATAATTATTTATTATAATAATAACAATAATAAAATTATAACATTTATTTATAATTTATTAATATATTTTTTTAATTTATACGTATAATAATTATTTATTATAATAATAATAATAATTAAATTATAAATTTATTTATAATTTATTAATGTATTTTATTTTAATTTAATATTAGTATTTTACTTTTTAAATAATTAAATTAATAATTATAATAATAAACAATTTTTCAAAAAAAAAACCAAAAAAACTAAAATGTGTAGTTGGAGGTCGCTTCCCCAGGGAGAGGCTTCCTCTTCAAGAGGTCGCTTCCCCAAGGAGAGACATTCTATTGAATATAAAAAGTAGAGCAGTTTGAGAAAAAAATTTCAATGTATGACATTTAAGAAATAAAACTTAAAAAAAAAAAGAATATTTATATAAAAAAGTCCACTTTTTTTTTTGTCATGAAATAATTCCATCTCGACCAATTTTAAATAATTTTGTTTTGTTCCATAAATACACTTCGGATTGTAAAAGGAGGCGTGGACACTTAAACCCTTGACATATTGGACGTGGGTTCAAAGTTGCAATATTTATTTTCCTTGTACTTAGGGTGAAACATAAAATGGGACTAAATATCTTATCTCTTATATAAGCAATATTGAATTCATTCAGTTTTAGTCAAGGTGATATTAATCACTTGCTTTGAATAATAACTCATCAAGTATATGTGTCTCACATTTTATATTTGTTTTGTCGTTCGAAGAACTATAACATACTAAACACACTAACATGTTGGAGATATCATGAGAGTGATGAAAACAATAATGGACTAACAATTAGCACCACCAATAGACTTGAAAACTACATCTTTATTAAAAAAAAATTAACACAACATCTTCACTAAAAAAAATTAAGACAATTAAAATATTATATATATATATATATTGACTATTTTCTATGTGGAGAAATTGTCAAATATTGTAGTCTATATGTCTCACTTACTTAAATGAAGAGAAGTTTGATTAGAGTTGTAAGAGAGAGGCTATTTTACAAAAAAAAAAAAAAAGTTCACCAAAAGAGAAAATAAAAGAGTAAACTCAATTTCCAATTTTGTCAAACCATTCTCAGAAAAATATCGATTGCGCATTCGTTAACTGTTGCATTCAGCTCATTTTTTAACAACATGTTCGTAATATACAAGCCTTTGTTTTCAATGAACGAATTAGTAAAACGACGTCTAGAGAGGGGGAAATCGTGTTCACACATTTTTCTTGTTTTTTATTTGTAAATTTTAGGGTTTTGTTATTTTGACTAGTTGTATGCATCATTTTGAGGCTCTCTTGTACCCTTATTTGATTATAGTGGATTTATTTTTTTGGTATGGACGACACGTGGTTTTTACCATTGCATTGAGGTGTTTTCTTCATTAAAATATCAGTGTTCTTTATGCGCTTTTATTTTAACCAATTTGCTATCATATATTTGTTGTTGCTCCTCAAGAATTCTTGTGAGTTGGAGAAATTTTATATTTGTTGTGTATTGTTTGTAATTATGTTTGTGTTTATTCCCAACTGAGAGACACATATGAATATAGAAACGGTATGTTTGAATGATACTAATTATCATTTATAGAAGAGCAAGATGAAATATTTGTTATTTGTGAAGAAAATGCATCTTCTTAATTTTGATTCTAAAAAGTCAAATGAAAATTTTACAAAAGAATGGGATTTTGGAAATCAACAAATATGTGGTTTTGTTAGGAAATATATAGAAGATGATGTTTATAATCATATTGTTAATTAGAAAAATACAAAAACTATGAAGGATAAGATACAAACTTTGGTTTGCCTCTAAATTAAGGAATAATAAATTATTCTTGCTGAATAGTTTCATAAGTTTGAAGTATAAGGAGAGGACGTCTATTTCAGATGATTTGAGCGAATTTCATGGGCTTATTGATCAGATGTCATGAATGAGTATCAAGTTTGATGATGAACTCTTAGGACTATTTTTATTGTTATCCTTACCAGAGTCTTGGAAGATATTTCTGGTTTCTATAACTAGTTCAGCTTCCAAAGGTGATGTTTCTTTGAAAACGACCACTTATGGTGTTTTGAATTCGGAGATAGGAAGGAAGGCTCGTGGTTCTTCATCTCAATCTAAAGTTCTTGTCACTAAAAATAGGGGAGAAGTAAAAAAAAAAGAACCGAAGGATGGTAGAAAAAATAGAAGAAGCAAGTTCAAGTCTATATACAAAAATATGCGGTGTCATTATTGTCATAAAACAGGGCATATACAATAGAATTTTTTTTTTTTTGGAATGAGAAGAATAAAATGCAAGAAGGGTAAGCAAAAACAAAGAGGTCATGGTGATGATAATGATGATGATCGTATTACTACTGCTATTAGTGATGATCTTGTTATTCTCTGTGGCTATGAGTCAGTGTCGCGACCTAAAATTTCGAGTGTTTCTCGAATTCAATGGAGTCGCCACCAAAATTTATTTTAAAATAGGAAAATTTTGGGAAAACCTTAGCAATAGAAAAAAAATGGTCTTTGAAATCAAATTTTTGAGTTCGGGAGTCGATTATCCGTAGGGAAGGTATTAGCACCTTACGACATCCATTAGCAATAGAAAAAAAAATGGTCTTTGAAATCAAAATTTTGAGTTCGAGAGTCGATTATGTGTAGGGAAGGTATTAGCACCTTACGACATCCGTTAAAACAACGATTACCTATAATTAATTGTGAAAGATTAATTTTAACTTAAGTATATTTATTTCTCTTTATTATTAAATATGAATAACAATTATTACTATTTTTAAAATATGATTCTGAAATAAATATGTACTTAACAAATAAAGGACAAAAAAAGTAATTTTTATTTATGCGGTTGACAAAAATGTGATCTTGCTCCTACGTATCTCCCGGTGCAATGGAGAAATCAAAGCTACATAGTTCTTCGATAGTAAATACGGATGTGTTGATTTTTTTTAAATAAAATGCATTTTGTTATAATTAAAAAAAAAAGGTTTTGAGGAGAAAAGAAAATAAATTTGTTTGTCTTGAAAAAGAATATTTTGAAATACGAGTTTTACGACTATCAAGTTGTACAACTTGTGTCTCAAAAACTAAAAGAATAAAAAGATGTTTCATCTAATTAATCATTTTAACAATATTTTAAAATATTTTTCAGATTGTATATGAATTTTAAAAAAAACATCAAATTGTACAATAGGTGTCTTAACATCTCAAAGATAAAAAATAATATCACATCAAATTTAAGTCGATTTTAGATTAATTCATTAAAGTAAATAAATAAATAACTAAAAAAATAAAGAGTTTTAGAACTATCAAGTTGTATCACTTGCGTCCTAACAACGCAAAGATTAAAAAGATGTCACATCTAATTAATCTTTAATATAATATTTATTTATATTTTTTATGATGAAATTGATATTTAGTTATGAAGGAAAATTAACCTTTTTTAAAAAATAAAATAAATAACTTTAAATGAGTTGAGTTTGAACAAATTAACAAAACAAAAGAAAATGTCCAAAACAAACAAATAGGAAACCCTAGTTAATGGGCTGCCACTTTCCCATTCACTAATTAACAAAAGAAAAGAAAACTCTATCTAAGCAAAATTGTTACTTTCCCAGCCTCAAACCATCTATTTCCTTGTCCATTCTCTGTTCACGCGATTCTGAAACTAGAGGGGGAAAGGTGGGCATCGACCGAAAAAAAGGAAAATGAAGAGGAACAAGGAAACGACGACAGCAGCCACAACGATAGCGGCGACGACGATTTCGACTACGACAACATCATCGCAGGTTCGAATCCTTAGTTTTCTTTTTTTGATGTTTCGCGCATTATGTATACTTTTACAAATTAAAAAAATCTACATTTTTTAAACAAAAGAGTTGTTGTACAGTGAAGATAAAGAAACAGATTTATTGTAAAAAAAATACCTTTGCGATTTCTATTTGTTGTTTGTTACTGATATCTCTGATTTCTTCCTCTTTTTTTTTTCTTTGCATGTGGTTTTTTATCAATGGTGTTAACCTTAGATCCCTCTCGCCTCTTTTTTTGAAATTTGATAAGGTGTATTTATAGAGTTTTTTTTATCTGTTTAGATGCTTTCTTGCTTGTGCCGCTATTTACAGTTCCTAGTTCGATGTTTCGTTTTCTTTGTTCATCATCTGCATTTTTCTGCACCTCTGATGCCTTCAAAATTTCAGTTTAATTTGTTTTTATTTGATTATGTTAATCTGTTTGGATATAGTTGATTTGTTAGGTTAAAGAGCATTTTTATTTGCAGATTTGGTTAATTTGTGTACAAGACTCTACCACTTTGTCTTTTAGTTTTTTTTCTGTTTCAAAATTAGAATTTTGTCTTTTAGTTTTTATCATGTGTACAATGGTTGACTTGTAAAAATTATGTTTTTAGTTAGCTACAAAAGGCACAAGGATAGTGCTTCAAGCAGCGCAGCAACAGAAAAATTCAAATAAGGCAGGCAGCTGGAACAAAAGCAAGGCAATGTAGCAAAAGAAAAACAAACAAGGCATGTAGCAGTTGTTATGTCTTTTTCTCTTTTTGTTTTTAAATTGTAATTTGATTTGACTTAATATTTATGGTTATAATTTGATTTGGTTATAATACGATTGTAATTATAATTTAAAATTGTAATTTGATTTTACATTGTAAATTGATGAGCCTATTTATTGTAATTATTTTTTTTCCTTTTTTAATGTATATTTTTCTTTTTGATTTATTTTTAATAAATTGGACAAAATTGGGGTACTACAGCTAGTTAATCTTGTGTCTAATACGAGCATCTGAATAATTGATAGTGGTGCTACACTACATGTTACACCAAAGAAAGAGTTCTTCACATCTTATACTTCAGGTGACTTTGGAATTTTAAAGATGGGTAATGATCGTGTATCTAAGGTAATTGGTGTTGGTGATGTATGCTTGAAACCAACATGGGAATGCAATTGTGGCTTAAAAGAGACAAACATGCTCCAGATGTTCGCTTCAATTTGATCTTTGTGCATATGCTTAATGATAATAGTTTTGATAATCATTTTGCTTCTAGAAAGGCGAAACTCAGCAAAGGTAACTTGGTTGTGGCTAGAGGGGAGAAAATTAATAAATTGTATTGGACAAAAAATTTTGTTGCTAAAAACAGTATGAATGTCATGGATATAGAATCACCTTTGTGGTACTAAAGGCTTAGCCATATTAGTGAAAAAAGGTTAAATTGTTTAGCCAGAAAAGATAAACTTCCATGATTGAAGAGTGTAGATTTGGAGAAATATTCTCACTACATGATTGGTAAACAAACTAGAGTATCCTTCAAAAGGTATCCTCCCTTCCGAAAGTCATAATTGCTTCAGTTGGTACATTTTGACGTTTGTGGCCCTTTAAAGATAAAATTATTTAGTGATGCACTTTATTTTGTTACTTTTATTGATCACTGCTCCAGGAAACTACCAGTTTTTGCTTTGAAGACAAAAGACCAAGTGTTGGAGAAGTTCAAACAATTTCATGCTTTGGTTGAGAGGCAAATAGGCAAGAAGCATAAACTTGTTTGTACTAACAATTATGGTGAGTATTATGGACCATTTGATTTCTATTGCAAACAATAGGGTATATCACATGAAAAGACTCCTCATAACACTCCTCAATTAAATGGTTTAGCAGATTGGATAAATCAAACACTTGTTCAGAGAGAGAGGTGTATGCCCTCTGAAACTAAGTTGCCTAAACATTATTGGGGTGATGCACTATACACGACAGTGCATGTTATTAATCTTACTCGTACTTTTGCTTTGAATAGTGAAGTACCAAACAATGTGTGGTTTGGCAAGAATATCAAGTATGATCATATGATAGTCTTTGGTTGCAAGACTTTTAAGCATGTTCCGAAGGATGAAAAATCCAAGTTTGGTGCAAAGTCAAAACAGTGTATCTTCATTGGTTATGGTAAGAATTTGATATTTCATAGTAGGTCGAAATACATTGAAGTGAGATATCATTGAATATGTGATGCTTTAGAAGCTAAGTTGTTGGAGTTGGCTAAAGTTCATACAGTTTGAAACTTGTTGTGATATCGCTAGTTTGACGATTACCTCCACATAATTGTGAGTAGGAGATATGTTGGATATTGGGCTCCCTTCCTTTGTGGAGAAACATCCAAATATTGTAGTTCATTAACCGTTGGATCATTTTCAACGGTCGAATCGGTAGGTTTGTGTATCATTTGGAAACTCTCTACTACTATATATTTGTTGTTGCTCCTCACAAAAATTGAGAATTTTATAGCCGTTGTATATTACTTGTTATTGTATTTCTATGTTTATTTTCATCAATATATATATCCAATATTAAACTCATTCATAATTAATGTGGTGCTAAATATTAGATGAGCTTATTTTTGTTATATGTATGGTTTGTTTATTCATAAATCTTTTGTTAGATTAAAATTGTCTGAAGTCAGAAAAAGTTCACAGTCATGCAGACGATATATTCAAAGTCGTTGGATTGAAAACAAACAATTTTAATTTCAATTTTGTTATTTTAATTTTTTAATTAACGAAGTATTAAAATTTAAGTTATTCTATCGTAATACAACATCATCCAATGATGTTGGATGTACCGACTACATGAATATAACTTTTCCCAACAAAAAAGAAATTCAGTTTCCTTTTTATTAGGATTTTAGTTGTGTTACCTTTTTTTTTTTTTATCAAAGTTGTATTACTCTTAAGCCAGCCTAGAAACCAACCTTTCCTTGGACTACACAGTGACTAGTTTTATTGTCCATTTTGTTTTAAAAAATCAAACACCACACATAATTGAGAAAATAAGATTGTTTTATATTGGATTAACATTTAATTAAGAGATACAATTTTTTTTCAGATAATAATACATTACATATATAGGATAAGGTATGGTCAAAACTCAAAAAGCTTATATGGCTACAAAATGAAGCACGATGAAATCTTCAAGAGAATGCTGCAAGATAGAACTCTATTATTCCAACTCTTTTAGCTACTCCCAATTATTTCAGTAATTGCTTTCTTTACATTCTGTAAAAGTTCTTCCCTGTTATTCCATTGAACATTAAGTTTAGAGTCAAAAGTACTATTCATGGGTAACTTGTTCAAGAAACAACAATAAACAAGATAATTTATATTCAAAGAAAATGATACATACCTTTCTGGCTTGAAAACTAGATTCTTGTAAGCAAACCACTGGAATAAGATACATAAAACTTGAGTTAGTAAAATGGTATATCAGTCACATATTGTGGTGATTTGAACTGCCATTTTTCACAGTATATATTTTTTTTTTTTTTATAAATGTTGATAATTAAGTTAGATTATGTTAGTTTCTGAGATCAAACATAAGATCTCACGTTTAAAACTCATTATTTGCAGTATTCATTTGACTTACCCCGGTGTAGCCAATGCCTATTAACTCAAGAACCCCAGGAATCAAGGGAAGCCTATCAATTGCCTGTTACAAAGGAAAGTAATTGCTTAAGAAATTATTACTAATGATCATAACAAATTATTACTTATTAGTTGTATTTACTAAATTTATAACCAAATAATTAAATTAAAATTAGAATTTAAAAAATAACCTACTGAGATCAACCCTGTTGAGCCCCAAAGTGCAATCACACTAGCTACAACCAATGAACTCACTGCATATTTATCATCAACTTTGTCCCACTATTTAGCCAACAAAATAAATCATATAATTTTAAATCAGTAAAATTGAAAGTAAACACCATTCTATTACAAACAAATATATTTTTTATAAAATATAGAAATTGTTACAGTTTCTTGAAGAGTCTTGACAAATTCTGGCACCTCATCACTTGAGGAAACTTCTGCCGGTGCATCTCCTGTGGCCATTAACATAACATTGCGACCAATTTTGCGATCTGAAAAGCATCAACCTTAAATATTTACTTTCTTAATTCCTAGGTAGCATTTGGTGAAATTGATATGGATGTATTATAGTCGATCAGACAGTTCATATTTTAAAACAATTTCAAATATAAATTGTCTAATATTAATTCAACGTTTTTTTTTGTTTTTTTTTTGTCAAAAATGTTCAATTGAAATTTGGATTCCCCGCGGTTAGGGGATCAGGTATTTACACATTCGGGACAATGATAGTTGTTTGATCATGATCAGACGGTCAAAATATACAGATTTAAAATATTTAAAATATAACTTAAATTACTGAGCTTAATTCATGACCATTTGATCTTGATTAATGACCATGATGTGTTGAAAGCATGACTTACAATGAGAAGTGGTCTTCAAAGCATGATTCTGAGACAGCAAATGGAGTGGTGGAAGAGTAGGAAGGCTCACACATTGTGGGGAAGAAGAAGAAGCAGATAAATGAGTTAATGAAGAAGATATAGTTAGAGAAGAAGAGGAGATTAAGGCCATTGATATTAGTTAATGAACACTTTTCAGGCTATAATTTTATTTTCCTATCAAAGACTGTGTTCACTAAGGATAATATAGCTATAGTTAATTTTGATATGTTTCTTCTTTTTGTAATTTTTGTTTGTGTATTGGCTCCAATTGTGTTTGCTAATTTGTAAATGAATGTGGAGATTCACAAAAGTTTGAATTAATCAGAACCAATCATTTAATTTTCATATGGATAATGTGATGATGTGGCTGAGGGATAGAGCTTTTATGGTATTTCATTGGATGAGAGGATCCTGCTCGGATTTTTTAAATCAAAACTAATTACAAGATGCTCACATTTTTTTTCAAAGGCCAAACAATGCAAAAACACTTTTCTTATATCTATTATATATATTTAAAACAAACCCTCGAATGTCACCTCTCCTTTGAATGTCACATCACTTCGAATCAATATATCATCTCTTTTAATTTTACTTTATTTTTTCTCTTTCTTTCACAATTTTTTTCATACCTATAAAATCTATTTGATAATATTATTTTATAATAAATTTATAAATTATAAATATATTTTATAATTATTTATAATTTATAAATTATTTTATAATTTAATAATAATTTATAATTTATATTATTATCAAATTATTTTATAAGTTATTTTATAATAAATTTATAAATTATTTTATAATATTATTAGTCATTTACCGATAGTAATAATTTATATTATTAATCATTAAATTCAATGAAAAAACCGACTAATCACTACTAAATATCGACATAAATGTTCTTTATCTAATAATATTATTTTATAATAAATTTATAAAATATAAAATTATTTTATAATTATTTATAAATTATAAATTATTTTACAATTTGATAATAATTTATAATTTATATTATTATTAAATTATTTTATAAGTTATTTTATAATAAATTTATAAATTATTTTATAATATTATTAGTCATTTACC
>JBBPBT010000850.1:16494938-16505003 GCA_037974875.1 Cicer bijugum | reverse complement strand
AATGAGTTATTAAACATAAATTAAGTTTTTGCGAAATGTTGATATATATAGAGAGGTCGTGTTTACAGACCTATTTTTAAAATTCTAACTTTTGAAATAAATTTTAATTTATAAGTTCAAATGTCATTTGTCTAAGGAAAATAGTTGTATGCAGTTTTTATGTGTATTCTTAAAATATATGTAAATTGTAAAAGATAAAAAGTAAAAACACTTGCACACTAAGTATTATCATGTCTTTTAAGTAGGAATTCAAGCTTTAAACCATTTTCACTAGATTCAATTTTATCGGTTAGAACAATCTAATTAATAATTTTTTTTTATCAGTCCAATTTTCATTTCTATTTGATATTCAATGTCTATATATTAGACGAATAAGTATTGGATAATTTGTCGCAAACATATTGTAAATGTATGTCTCAAATCATCTAACTAAAGTTGGTTAAACTTTAGTGGTTGTTATAACTACCTTTGGCCAACTTAGTTATTATAGGTGGTTAGTTAGTTAGCTCTTGAATGCTATAAATAAACTTGTAATATGGCAGCAGCAGTGAGTGTGAAGTAATGCAGAAAACAGAGCATAGTTAGAGTTGTAGTGGTAATAGCAATGAGTGTGTTGTTGTAATAGTAAGAGTGGAAAAACTAAGTGAGGCATATGCAATTCATGACTCATAGAAAATCAGAGAGAAAAGATTAAAGGGATAAAAGAAAGATTGAGAGATAGACTAATATTGCTGGTTCATAAACAGTGATATATACTAGGAGTTCAATATTGAGAAGGCTTTAATCTTGCAACATTCAATCGTTCATAGTGGATTAATCTTGCTTGCTTGCCCGTGACGTAAGTCTTATCAATTGAGACCGAACACGTAAATTCTTGGTGTTTTTCTTCCTTTATCCTTCTTTATTTTCATTTGCATTGATAGAGAAAACTGGTTGTAGGAAGAAGAGAAAGAAAAACTGTTTTATGCAAAACTGCAGAAATGGAGAACGATAAACAGTCTCCGTTTCAATTCTGCAAAAACGCAGAACATTCTTCGTTTTGGTTTTTTCTGTTTTTTCTGGTTTTTTTTTTTGTTTTTTTTGGTTTTTTCTGGTTTTCTTGTTTTCTGTTTTGTTGGTTAATCTAAGTTGCAGATCACAATTATTGTTCTAACAATTGGCGCCGTCTGTGGGGAGGGAGCAACAATGGTTGGAACCACAAAATTCGACATTGAGAAGTTCAATGGATCAAACGACTTTGGTTTATGGAAGATAAAGATGCATGTTGTTATGGTACAGCAAGGCTTGGTGAATGCGTTGAAGGGTGAATCGGGTCTTCCTGCAACAATGACTGCACGAGAAAAGGAAGAACTGATTGAAAAAGCAAAGAGCACAATCATCTTGTGTCTTGGAGACAAAGCTTTGAGGGAGGTTGCAAGAGAACCAACAGCAGTAGCCTTGTGGCTTAAACTTGAGTCTCTCTACATGACCAAATCAGTTTCAAACAGGCTCTTCTTGAAACAGCAACTGTTCTCTTTTAAAATGGATGAAGAGAAACCAGTTACAATGCAACTTGCTGATTTTAACAAGATCCTTGATGATTTGGAAAATTTAGAAGTCAAGCTAGATGATGAAGACAAAGCTCTGATCTTGCTTAGAGCGCTGCCAAGTTCTTATGAGCATTTCAAGGATGCTATAATGTTTGGAAGAGAGCAGACAATTACTCTTGAAGAAGTGCATGCCTCCATCCGGACAAAGGAAAGCTATAAAAGAATTGAATTCAAGAATGATAATTCTGTAGAAATTCTGAATGTGACCAGAGGAAGAATTGAAAGGAAAGGATCAAATGGAAATAAACAAAGATCCAATTCAAAGTCAAAATCTGAAGGAAAGTACAGGTGTTTTCATTGTCACAAGAAGGGGCATTTCAAGAAAGATTGCCCTGAAAGCAATGAATCAAGAAATTCCCAAGATCCAGGAAATGCTGCACTTGTTGAGGCTGGTTATGAATCAGCGGAGGCGTTGATGATTTTAAATTCTGAAAGCGAAAAGAACTGGGTATTAGACTCAGGTTGTACTTTCCATATGTGTCCAAGAAAGGATTATTTTGAATCAATAGAACTTCGTGATGATGGAGTCGTTCTTCTCGGCAACAACAAAACATGTAAAGTCCAAGGCAAAGGAACAATCAGATTTAGAATGTTCAATGGCAAGGAATTACTGCTCAATGATGTAAGGTACATACCTGAATTAAAAAGAAATTTAATTTCTGTTGGTATGTTTGATAATTTAGGATGTTCCACAAACATAAAGAATGGTATTATGACTATTATTAATAAAGATGATATCATTGTTAAAGGCATTAAAAGAAATGGTTTGTATATTTTAGAAGGTTCTACTGTAATTGCACAAGCTTCAATTGCTAGCTCTAATTTGCATTCATCTTCTAGAATATGGCATATGAGGTTAGGACATGTAAGTGAAAGAGGTTTAATTGAGTTGTCAAAACAGAATCTGCTTAATGGTGACAAAATCGAAAAACTGGAATTTTGTGATCATTGTATTCTAGGAAAGTCTAAGAGGGGAAGTTTTGGTGTTGGCCAACACATCACCTCTAGGCCTTTTGAATATGCGCATTCTGATTTGTGGGGTCCGTCAAGGACAAAAACTCATGCTGGTTGTTCTTACTTCTTAACCATAATAGATGATTATTCTAGGAAAGTATGGATCTATGTCATTAAAAATAAAAGTGACACTTTTATGAAATTTAAAGAATGGCATATGCAAATTGGAACTCAAAGGGAAACTAAGCTGAAATGTTTAAGAACTAACAATGGCCTGGAGTATCTTTCGGAGCAGTTTAATAAGTATTGCAGGGACTTAGGTATTCAAAGACATAGAACAGTTGCAGGAACCCCTCAACAAAATGGCATTGCTGAAAGGATGAATAGAACAATCTTGGAAAGAGTCAGATGTATGATTCTGAGTGCAGGGCTGCCTAAAACGTTCTGGGGAGAAGCTGCAGTTACAACTGTGTATCTGATAAATAGATGTCCTTCATCAGCTATTGGATTTAAGACACCAATTGAGATGTGGAATGGCAAACCAGCTGATTACTCAAATCTGAAAGTACTTGGTTCTTTAGCATTTGCTCACACAAGGCAAAATAAGTTGGATCCTAGAGCAATCAAATGTGTTTTCATTGGATATCCTAAAGGAGTAAAAGGTTACAAGTTGTGGAGAATTGACCAAGGTTTGCCCAAATGCATCATATCAAGAGATGTAGTGTTTGATGAAACAAGAATGCCTATGATTGACGCAGAACAATCTCCGTTTCAGTTCTGCAGAAACACAAAACATTCTCCGTTTCAGAACTACAGAAATAAAGAAAATTGCAGAAACGCAGAACAATCTTCGTTTCAGAACTGCAGAAACGCAGATGAGAGTGTTCAGATTGAGGTGGAGTCACCTGAAGATCAAGAGTTAATCATGAAGACATAATTAATACATCACTTGATGACAATGCTGCAACAGAAACAGATTTGGTCAATTACAACTTGGCAAGGGATAGAGAAAGAAGGGTTATCAAGCCTCCAACTAAATATGGTGAAGCAGATTTAATTTGTTATGCTTTAAGTGTTGCTGAAGATCTTCAAAGTGATGAACCAAGCAACTACAGGGAAGCCATTAATAGTGAAGAAAAGGAAGCTTGGATGACAGCTATGAATGAAGAAATGCAATCATTAGAAAAGAATCAAACCTGGATTTTGGTTGACATTCCTAAGAGTCAAAGGGTAATTGGTTCAAAATGGGTGTTCAAGAGAAAGGAAGGCATTCAAGGTAAAGAGAAGATAAGGTTCAAAGCAAGATTAGTTGCAAAGGGATTTTCTCAGCCTAAAGGAATTGATTTCAATGAAGTATTTGCACCAGTTGTAAAACATTGTTCAATTAGAATTCTACTTTCAATTGTAGCTCAACAAGACCTGGAATTAGAGCAGTTGGATGTCAAAACAGCATTTCTACATGGTGATTTGGAAGAAACCATTTATATGCAGCAACCTGTAGGATTTGTTAAAGGCAGAAACAAGGTTCACTACAAGAAAACATGAATTTTGTGAGGGCCAAAAGCCCTCACAAAGGGGAAAAAACAGCCACAAAGGTGGATTTTGTGAGGGCTTTTGACAGCCACAAAAAAGCTGGTCACAAAATTTTGTGAGAGCTTTTGCAGCCACAAAGTGCCTGAAACAGGTTGACATTTGTGAGGGCTTTTGCAGCCACAAAAGACAGGCATTTGTATTAAAAATTAATATATTTTGTGAGGGCTTAGGCCGCCACAAAATAATTCGTATTTAATAAATTAATTTTTAAATTCAAAATTAATATAATTATAATATTAAAATTTAAATTATAATTAAATTAAAATTTAAATTAAATTTAAAATATAATGTAATATAAATTAAATGTAATATATAATAAACTAATCTTAAAATATAATGTAATATAATTCCTTTGTGGCGGCCTTTGCAGCCCCAAATGTCACTGATCACGTCACTCCTTTGTGACGGATTTGGCCCTCACAAATGCATTTTTTGTGGCTGTAAAAGCCCTCGCAAACTCCTTAAATATTTAACTGGATTTTGTGGCTGCCTAAGCCCTCACAAAATCACAATGTTGTGATTTTGTGAGGGCTTAGGCAGCCACAAAATCCAGTTAAATATTTAAAAATTTGTGAGGGCTTTTTCAGCCACAAATAAAGACCAATTTCAATTTTGGCCTTTGTGAGGGCTTTTTCAGTCACTAATTTGTGAGGGTTTTATTCGGCCACAAAATATTTATAAAGTTGGCCACAAATTTAAGTTTTTCTTGTAGTGGTTTGCCTTCATAAAAAATCATTGTATGGCTTGAAGCAAAGTCCTAGACAATGGTACAGGAAGTTTGATGATTTCATGATTAGAAATGGTGTCCAAAGATGCAGTTTTGACAGCTGTGTTTACATCCTGAAAGAGAAAAATCAAGAACGTTCTTCAGCTCAAGAACATTCTCCAGTTTTCCAGAAAAGTCAAGAATGTTCTCCAATTTACCTATTACTCTATGTGGATGATATTCTTCTTGCAAGCTCAAGTAAAGACCAGATTAAAAGGCTCAAAGCTGATCTTAGAAATGAGTTTGAGATGAAAGAACTTGGAGAAGCCAAAAGGATCTTAGGAATGGATATAAAAAGGAATAGAATGAAGGGGGAACTATTTCTTTCTCAAGCTGCCTACTTGAAGAAAGTGGTCACAAAATATAGAATGCATGAGGCAAGACAAGTTACTACTCCTCTGGGACAAAATTACAAATTGTCTATGCAAGATTCACCTATGACTGATGAGGAAAGACAAAGAATGAGTATCATTCCTTATGCTAGTGGAGTTGGCAGCATAATGTATGGAATGATATGTAGCAGACCAGACTTGGCGTACGCTGTGAATGTTGTTAGCAGATTTATGACAGATCCAGGAGCACTGCATTGGACAGCACTTAAGTGGATTATGAGGTACTTAAATGGCTCACTAGCAGCAGGTTTAAAGTTTAAACAAACTCATCATGACAAGGAACCAATTAAAGGGTATGTAGACTCGGATTATGCTGGAAACATAGACACTAGGAAATCAATTTCTAGTTATGTTTTCACTCTATATGGGACTGTTGTAAGTTGGAGAGCAATTACACAATCGGTGGTAGCACTTTCCACAACACAAGTTGAATTCATTGCGCTTACTGATGGTGTTAAAGAAGCACTATGGATGAAGGGACTTATTGGTGAAGTAGGAATAAATCAGAATTGTGTTTCAATTTATTGTGATAGTCAAAGTGCTATACACTTATCCAAGCATCAAGTGTATCACAATAAATCTAAACATATTGATGTCAAGTATCACTTCATAAGAGATGTGATTGATTCAAAGCAGGTTTCAATTGAGAAGATAGCAACTGAGGACAATCCAGTTGATGCATTCACCAAATCACTTTCACAAGCTAAGTTCAAGCATTGCTTGGACATAGTTGGCTTCGACAAAGAGTAAAGATGAAGCAATGGCAGCAAGATTAATGATGAAGTTATTATGATATTGAGTCAAGGTGGAGAATTGTGAATGTATGCCTCAAATCATCTAACTAAAGTTGGTTAAACTTTAGTGGCTGTTATAACTACCTTTGGCCAAGTTAGTTATTATAGGTGGTTAGTTAGTTAGCTCTTGAATGCTATAAACAAACTTGTAATATGGCAACAACAGTGAGTGTGAAGTAATGCAGAAAACAGAGCATAGTTAGAGTTGTAGTGGTAATAGCAATGGGTGTGTTGTTGTAATAGTAAGAGTGGAAAAACTAAGTGAGACATATGCAATTCATGACTCATAGAAAATCAGAGAGAAAAGATTAAAGGGAGAAAAGAAAGATTGAGAGATAGGCTAGTATTGCTGGTTCATAAATAGTGATAGATACTAGGAGTTCAATCTTGAAAAGGCTTTAATCTTGTAACATTCAATCGTTCATAGTGGATTAATCTTGCTTGCTTGCACGTGACGTAGGTCTCATCAATTGAGATTGAACACGTAAATTCTTGGTGTTTTTCTTTCTTTATCCTTCTTTATTTTCGTTTGCATTGATAGAGAAAACTGGTTGTATGAAGAAGAGAAAGAAAAACTGTTTTATGCAAAACTGCAGAAACGGAGAACGATAAACAGTCTCCGTTTCAGTTCTGCAGAAACGCAGAACATTCTCCGTTTTGGTTTTTTCTGGTTTTTTCTGATTTTCTTATTTTCTGTTTTGTTGGTTAATCTAAATTGCAGATCTCAATTATTGTTCTAACACATATGATGTAGAAACTATTCAATATTCCTGAGTTACCTAGGTTACATATCAATTATCACAAGAAAACTTTTTTTTTTTTACAACTATTGAAGAAAGTTAAAGATATATAGCCAAATCAACTTTTTTTTTTTTTTCTTATCAAATTTATTGAGGCAGCTCCTACCTATCTCATCATGTATCTAATCATGATCTCGTCACGTGTCTTTGATGTGGTTCATTCATATATAAACTATAAATATGCGGAAAGGACAGTTGCAATCTTCCACTAAAAAGTAAGTCATATATTATCAAAGCTGATATAAATTATAAAGTAAGGTGAGACCTAAAGTTATATTGAAAAATACTTGTTGGACACAAAATTTAATATCCACATACATTTAAATTATATTTTATATGGTATTGGATAAGGTGTTTAGATTTTTGTGTGTCCAAAAACATACATTCATATTTTATTTTTTACTGATATATTTGACGTTGAAGAATTGTTTTTCAACTTCCTTTCGTTGTTCTGAAAAATTATATTTTCTTTTTGCCTTACTGAAATAAAAATAATATATAATTAAAAATAAATGGAAATTATATAAATGTGAATATATTGTAGAATCTAATGAGATTCAATTTAGAGTTTTTGATAGATTGTATAAAAATATTTAAAAAAATATAGTTAAGTTATTTAAATAATTCAAAAGTGTAAATAATATAAAATAATTGAACGAGCTGCATTTAATGAACTCAAATAGGTGTGATATGGATTCTTTAAATAACACACTTCAAATTATATAAAACATTAAACCACCTGAAACTCAATATGAGTATTTAAAGTAGAAAAGTCTATGCAACTCAAATTTTTTATTTCCATAATGCAATTTTAAAGAATTTATGTTAAGTCCTCTAACTTTAACTCATATATTAATATTTTATCTATATTTAATTTTATTATAATTTAAAATATTAATTTAAATATAATTTATATTAGTATGAATAGTGTCAGGAAAACCTGATCCACGAACATTGCTTCCTGAAACAACAGGCAAATCCATGTGACGAACTCCAACAATAAAACAAGTAACAAGCAAGTCTGTTCTTTGAAGAACCGGTCAATGAGCTAGCATTGGAGATGGCCTTAGAATCCACAAATCATGAGAGAAAGCAGCACACACACACACACACATATATATATATACACAATTTTTGTTAGATAAATAAAGATAATACTATAAAATTAATCTACTATTTTAAGAGATTGGAAATTGTTTTAAATTGCACTTCGTCATATTATTACAACTATAATGTTTATAAATTTTAAAGTATGTATTACAATTTAAATTATATTTATTAATATTATTTTAAAATATTAAAATTTGGTAATTACAATGGTGCTGCAACCATAATTTAAAAATATTAGATGGAGTAAAATTGACCTTAAAACAAATTGAACTATACTAATGAAAACAAATTTAGATTTATGATTGTGCAATAATTAAAATGGTTGAAGGGAAAAAAACATGTTATCATTTTACCTATATAGGGAGGACCCCCCCTCCCCCACCCTGCACTTGCTCCATTCTATTTTTGGGCACTACCCCACTACACTTTCATAAGTCCCATTGTACAAATATGTTTTGTCTTCTCTTTTGGTTTATTATTTCATCCAAATTGAACTCATCTTCATATACATGGAATCCGTTCATGATCTTGATGTACAAAACTAAATTACAACTATCCAAATGTCATCATATTGCTTGCAAAAACAAAACTTATAACCCTTCACAAAGTGTATATATATGAGCTCATCGGTCTCAGGCATGACACATTTCATCAGTTAAAGTTACCCTTGTTCTCGAGGCATACAATGTTTGGTACTAGATGTACACCTCCACCATGCATATGTATACTTTCCTAAGCTATGTATTCGTCACTTGCACACCAACTGTATTTGTATTATTTTTTAGTTTTTTAATCTATATTTGTAGAGTTTTTTATTTTTATTTTTTATATAATCAAAATATATTAAATGAAAATATGAGGAGTACTCCCAATCATATACAATACTAACTTATTTGCGCTGAATACATATTCCCACATGGACTTTTGTGACCTTCCCGGCATATAAACTAATCCCAATATAATATTTGTATGATTTAATTACAGTTTTAGTCTCCCTATTCCTAACATGGACTTTTGTGACTTTCATTAAATTTTTTAACTCAAAAATATAGAATTAACATATTTTTAATGACGTAACATACAACTTTATAATATAAAATCATTTATATGCATTAATTATTCATATGTCATTAATTAAACTAAAAATATAAAAAAAATTCAAAATTTGATTTATTTAAAAAATATGTAACTATTGAGTAAAGGTAATTACTTTTAAACTAGAATATATAGTGCAATACAATAATTATTGAAAAAACAAGTCTATGATAAAAGTAAACACTTTTAGCTTATCTAAAAAAATACACACATTTCCCCATTTAATATTTAATTTCCATATTATACTATTAATTAAGGAAAAAGCAAAATATATTGGGGACGAAAGTTGGTAGAAGTTTTGTATTGACTTAGGGTTGCATCAAAATTAGAAAAGGTAAAGTACATACTACATATACATAGGTGAGGTTTGATGCTAAGCTAGCAATGCAGCACAAAGTTGAGACATCATAGGTTTTCTGAAAACAATAAATATAAAGAGTCTGTCTGAGTACTCTAAGGAACGAACGATCTCAATCAATGATCTGCATACCTCACGATGAGCATCTCTGACCTTCCTACTCTTTCCCCTACATATTCACCTACAATTTTACGGACACCACTACATAAATACACAAATGTGATTTGTTCGAAAGACCATCGTTATAAATATTAAATAGTAATACTTTTTAAAATTAATAATTTGTGATTTTTTTTTATTTTTATAAATAAAATTATAATATAATTTATATTAATTTAATATATAGTATTTTTTATTTAAATTGATTTTATTTAAATTGATTTTATTTAAATTATTCTCTCAATTATAAACATAACAAAGATTGTTAATGTTTATTTTGAAAAATGACGTTTCTTGGAGTTTGAATTCCTTTTTAAAATCAGTTCATATTAAAATTTATCAGAGACAAAATTAAAAAAATATTATTATTTATAGTTTGAAATTACAACTGCAAATATTATGGCTGAAATGATGTGTAAAGTTGTCCTCTTAGCATCAAATTTTTTACTATCTTC
>JBBPBT010000850.1:16471089-16487981 GCA_037974875.1 Cicer bijugum | reverse complement strand
AATGGTAATAATTTATATTATTAGTCATTAAATTTAATAAAAAAAAATTACCTAATCACTCATAAATATCGACATAAATGTTCTTTATTTAATCTTCCTTTTATGAATAATTATATTATTTCACTCATGGTGCGTAATAATTTTATACGTTAAAAAATTTATAAAATAAAAATATATATTATATTTGACTAAAAATACATAAATTTATTAAAAATAATCATAAAATACAAATATATGAAAAATTATTAAAAAAGTTATTTCTAATTATTAAAATCTATTATCTATTATTTATATTTAAATCTATTTATGAATATATTCAATTATTACAAATTAATAAAGTAATATTATAAGATAACTATATAATAATATATAAAATATTACTTATAAAATTAATTAATTAGTATTCGCGCAGCGCGCGGGCGATAGTCTAGTTTAGACATTATTTTTGAGTATGGTCAGTTAACCGATACAGTCCACATTTTCTTGACACTTTTTCTTTAACATCCATTTCAGTTCTTATACGGGTACTATTTAGACGACCTTTTTTTATTCTCCGCATTTCAGGATTGTGATACAGTGTTTCACCTTCACATGTGGACCAATATCCTTCATTGGTATATATGAAAACTCTTCTTTGTAGATGTTAAATATATTAACAACCTTGTATACGTCAGGTAAAAACACTAAATAGTTTTGACAAGTGTAAGAGCATGCAGCTATCGTATGTGAACAAGGAACGTGTATAGCCTGAAATTTTTTACAACCACACCATTTTTTTTGAAGGTTGACTTCAAAATGACCAATTGATCACACTTCTCTTGGGTTTATTGTTGCACGCTCCATGAAAGAATAACAATTTCGGTTGAATTGCATGACTTGGTGAATATTACATTTACCAATTTCATATTTAATCTTGTCCATGCAATCGTCTGTGTATACTCAACCAGAAGCTAATAATACCTGATATTGTTGTCCCCTTTTTTTGCATATAAAACTCTCAATTTATAATATGTTGATTGTACCAAAGCAGTGATTGAGAGATTGCGTGTATCCTTGAGTACTGCGTTGATTGACTCAGAAATGTTTGTTGTCATGTATCCCCATCGTCGATGTTGAAAATAAGCCATAGTCCATTGTTCTGAAGGGATATTATTGATCCATCCTAAAGCCTTTGGATTTGCCATCCTGATTTCGCTACGGTAATATTTGAATGATGACTCATTTAATGCATATCATGTTATAAATGATGTCAAAATTATCAATTATTATAAAGTGATAAGTGGAATATATACTAAGAAGAATTATATCATTATCCATACAAACAAGTTTTCTTTGAAGTTCCTTGTCCTTGAACTATCTCATGAAATTTTATGCAATGTGTCGGATGCAGTACACATGTGTTGACGGAAGATCATGCTAACCATTATTTGAATTATTATAAGTACTTTTAATGGATTCGTGTCTATTTGAAATCAAACAAACGTCGACTTGAGGTGTTACATACATTCTTAGATTTTTCAACAACAACAAAAACTTCAAGCACCCCCTTTCTCACCTTCCACAAGTGCATAAGCAATGTGAATTGTATTTTTGTTTCCATCTTGTGGAATAGCAAGCAAAAAAATCCCTTTGTAGTTGTTGTACAACCAAGTTCCATCTAGTGAGACAAATGGTTTACATAATTTAAACCCAGATATGCACAGAGGAAAAGTTCATAATAGTCGTTTGAAATATTTTGACCCCTATAACATAGTATTATCAAAATATGCAAGTGATACTTCCATTTCCACAATAGTTCCTAGAAGAAATTTTTGCATAGCCAACAACCACCTTAGAAGGTCATTGTAAGACTTTTTCCAGTTCCTATAAATCGTTTCGATAGCTTTGTTATTTACCATCCATGTCTTTCTATAAGTGATTGTGTAGTTGTATTGTTCCTGAATATGTGCAATGATCATTGTCACTTTAATTGATGAATCAACTTTCAAAAGTGACTTTATGCTTTCGCATATGATGTTAGAGTCAAGCTTGGTATGATCTTGTGACATAGAGGAATTTGCGCAATTATGGGGCCCTTTCAAATGACCAATCACCAATTACTTACTTTTTTGGCTTAACGAAGCCCTGCATTTAAATAAGCATTGTGGATTCACACATTTAAATACATACATGTATTGATTAGATTGCACTACACAATAAATGAGTGAGTGTTTTATGTGATAATGCTTAATTGCAAGTTGAAAATGTAGTTTGCTATTAAACTTCATTCTAATCTCAAGAGATGCATCTAATGGATTTGGTTCATTAGAAGACATATCAAATTCAAAGGATTGGTAAGCATAATCCAAGTTTAGATTACACATATGGAATGGTGGATAGTATGTCGTTGCAATTACATGAGGTTATGGCTCTAAATCGTCCCCATTGTCACCGTCCTCGCCAAAGTATGTTTCTTCTTCACTCTCCGCTCTTATTTCTTGTTGATCAAAATCGGCCACATCACCTAGTGGAATATATGGTTTAGGTTGAGATGGTTCAGGTTCAGATGTTTCAGCCTAGTCAAAGTATGGATTGGGATGGTATAGTTCAGGTTGGTAAGATTCATAATTTCAAAAAGAATAAGTGTTTTGTGTTTGAAAATTATATTCAGGGTGAGGTGTGGTTGAGGATAATGGTTGACCAACATCGTATAATGGCATAAGCCTTGTCCAAATGAGATAGGATGTCAAAAAATTAAATTAGACACCCTCGTATTTTCTAACTTCAACTTTGCTTTAATTTTTTTCTTCAAGTAAGTAAGGTTGCATCCAAATTGAACTCGAATAACCTTTTTTTTCTCACTTTTGAAATATTTACCAATATTTTGTCTTTCACATATTTCACTATTGTAATAAATCAGAAAAACTATATTTTTTGGTGCCATTGATGTGATATAAGAAATTCACATTGATATGATATAAGAAATTGAGATGAAATGCAGTGAAAATGATATATGATACTTATACATGGAGTGCTGCAACCAATTGTGATGCATGCACTCTTGTCATCTTGTGATACACGGACTCATGCATGTGATGACAATCTTTGGCAAGTCGCCTTTCCCAGAGGCAACCTCGTGACATAGGCTTTGGCAAGTCGCCATTCCAAAAGACGATCTTGAATGGTGCTTTGAGAAACCGCCTTTCCAACATGCGATTTGGTTGAAACTGGCTGGAATCAAAATATATTTCCATATTGGGAAGTTGCAAAAATGTGATAATCTCTTTGTCTAGTCTAATCCTCTCCAATATGTTGAGTCTTCTCCATCAAGAAGTGTTCATTTTCAAAGTGTTTTCTTGTGTTAAACCATGCATAGGATTTTATTGGTCATTAAAGCCCTTAATTGAGCATGTATATATTTAAATACACATATTTCTTCTTTATAAATAGGTCAAGTTTATGATCTTATTTCTTCACAACTTCACACATATTTATTCTTTGCTCTTAGTCAAAAGTTTACTGTCATCTAAATGGCATTGTTATGGAATGATGATAATCACATAACAATGCTACTCCACATTCAAAATTTTGTAAGCAATACAATACTTTATGTTATATTTTTAATCTTTTCTTATATATTTTATACTAAGTTTTATTCTAAAATATAGTTTTATTCTGATTCTTGTAAATATATGATTCATCTCAAAATTTAACATCACTTAGTCATAAATACATTGCAACAAATTCTTTATTAATTTCATTGTTGAATCAAGTTGGGTTTGATAACATATCACAAGTAGAAAGTTATAAATAGACAATTCACTTATTACTGCTTTAGTTGAAAAATGGAGATCTGAAACCCACACGTTTCATCTTCCAACGGGTGAATGTACCATAACATTAGAAGATGTTGCACTGCTACTTGGCTTACGTGTTGGGGGTAAAACAATAATTGGACCAACTATGTTATCATGGACATATAATTTTTTAGATTTGTTAGGAGTCATGCCACCTGAATCTAAAAGAAAAGGGAATTTTATAAAATTAAAATGGCTAAGAGAAACATTTTCAATGTTAACTCCAGAATCATCGAATGAAGAAATAATCATACATTGTAGAGCATACACTTTATAATTGATTGACGACATATTAATGTTTGACAAATCCCACAACAAAGTACATATTATGTGGCTGCACTTGTTGAGAGATTTGCGAGAGATGTGAGTATACAGTTGGGGTTCAACATGCTTGACAACACTTTATAAAGAATTGTATTGTGCATCTGAACCCGATGTTATGTCGATTGGTGGATGTTCACATCTATTTCAAACTTGGGCATGGTATTATATGTCATTTCTTGTACCAATAAGTAATCTTGAGCATTATTTTTCATTCGCAAAAAGGTAAATATAAAAATGGGTAAATATTATATTTATAAAACTATTAATTAATTCATTAACATTCGAATTTATTTTCGTAGATATAGTGGAAAGGGTATGAAATTTGGCGATACATCTCGTTATCATACTGCTAGATATCAATAAAAAAATTGATCACATGACCGTTAACGATGTAATATATTAAAATATTGATTTATTTCTATTATTTATTTCTTCTTATGCATATATTACTAACAAACTTGTTATATAATAGTTTCTCTAGGGGCCCTACCTACGTCTAACATACAATAACCTATAAGACAATTGTCTATGAAATGCATCTACATATTTGATTTGTTTCTATATAATAGAAATGCATTAAACCGATAGAGTGAAACTACAATTTAGTCTACCTCAAAAAATTCCACATCCCCCGAGGAACATGGGAAAGTATCATAAGGTAGATTTGCATAAACAAGTTGACTATAATTGGGGCATTATTCTACGAAAATGAGAACAAAGAACAGAATGAGCAAGAGAATCATATTCTTCATGGTCAACCTCAAAATGTTAAATTTAAACCAAGTTATGAATACATGGTCTTGTTTTGTAAAAATTCTAAATAATTTATTTATGTAGAAAACTAATTGGTTTATTCACGTGTCAATCCACCCCAACCTCCACCACAATATAGCCAATATTTTTTTTCTTTAGGAATCAATGTCCAACACAATACAACAAAATCAATATTATATATCAACATCTCTTGATACTCAACCATCTCCTGATACTTTTACTCACACATCACATCCTCATACTTTTACCCACACACCACATCAATCTTACGGGTTTACGGCATGGAAAGAATTTAATATTGACAGCCAACAATCACATCAAGAAGACAATTGTGACCATCCTTTACATCATGCGAAGATGAATTGTTGTATATCACGTTCAACACTCGTTATGATACACATGAGTCCGCGACACAGTTACTGAATAATATGTATCAACAAAGCTCTTAAACTCGAAGCTTTGGAAATATATATACTCTGTTGAATCAAATATCCAACTAGATTCAAGGTGAAAGTAGTTCTTCTGCAGCACTTCCTCCTAGACATCCTCAAAAAGAAGAAGAACACCAACAACAACAACAACAAACTCGTGATATACCAAAACATCGTCAAAATCCCGTACGTGTGAGAAAACTTCGACATTTGAACTATATTTATGTATTTTTATGAATTATATTCATTATATATATATATATATATATATATATATTATTTTTGTTATTGAAAAAAAAATGAATTCTTTTTTTAAATACCTTCAGGAAGCTGTCATTTCAGATGACGACTTGTAACTTAAAAAAAAAAAAAAGATATTTTAGTTAATAGTTTTTAAAATAGAGTATTTGGATAAAGAATATGGTTATTTAAAAATAAAACCCTATATTCATTACTACAAACAAAACAATATATCATCGTAATTCATGTGTGCATATTTTTTACAATATATAGTTCATCAATAACAAAACTTCTATAATACCAAACAAATAAATAAAATAGGGCATTTCTCATTAAGGATGAGTTTTGTTAGGTACTATAATATTTATTTTCAACAAATAACTTAACTTTTGAGAGAGAAATACCTATTCTTTATTTGTATCTTAATCATATAGGTATGGTTTGTTTGAAATTGAGGATTTGAAAAATTCTCATATTGTTTAGGATTATTCTCCAATTACTTGCACTAATGTCAGTTTGTTATTCCTTCTGTAAAGTATGATCGATACCAGTTCCACCAAGAGGTTTTGAATAGTATATTGTCAATTGGAAAATTGATTTTTTTATTAAAGAATGAAATCTCAAACTTTGGGGTGGTCTTGCCATAGTTATGAAACTCCTATTGAAGAAAATTCGAATATTTAGAATCTTATATGAGATACACACCCTAAAAGATAGCAATAAAAAAACATGTGATGATTTACATGGTTTGACGCCTCTTGCCCACATTTATGGATTCACTAAAATAGTTATATTCATCATCTCAAACAAAATTACAACAATTACAACATAAGCTAAATTATGTCTCACTCTATAAACTAAATCTCCATCACTTAAGAGTTAAAGAATAATAACATTCTTACTTGTCAGAGACTTACACCACGACAATTGATTTCACACATTATTATCTTGTACTTGGATTGAGATACTACAAGACTCTTATTTATAAGTTGAATTGAGTTCAAATGTTAAATCTAATGTGACTTATCAGGTCCGTAAAAAGTTATTTGTCAGAATAAATTTAGGATATTGCTTACAAGCGCTTTAAAGACATGTGTTAAAGAATTAAAGATACAAGTATTATGTTAAACTCACCATTTTCAAGATAATATTTCTATATTTGATTTACCAACATGCATTTTTATAACACTTGTTAGCATTTGTCTTAAATTTAATGAGATCTCAATCGATCAACCTTGATTGAGATGATTGGTTCACATGTAAAATATGATAGAGATATGATATAGTAAAAAATAAAAGAATGATATATTATCCTTTTTTATGTTTGATGTACACATGATAACATTATTTCCAAAATTGAATAATTGAATAATTTTTTATATTTAAAAAATACCATAGTAAAAAATATTTATTTCCAAAATTTAAATTAATATTCATATTTTTGTAGTTTTGAATAATACTTTATTAGATTATATCAAATGACATGACTATCCTTTCATACACAATTTTTAAAATTAAATATTGATATTTTGTTTTAAATTTAATATCAAATTAAAAAATTTTATTTTTATTTTATCATATTTCAATTTTGTATATTTAAAATTATATTTTATATAAGTAACCGAATAAATTAATTTTTTTTAATCTTGTTCTGCTAGTTTGTAACTTAGTTCAAATCTTGAATAAAATTTTAACTAAAGAAATGTGATATGCCAGTGTTCATGAATAACTTTTTATATTTGATTGGTTAATTAAATACTAAATTGTATATAATATGATAATTTAATTGTATTCTATCATGTTCTTTATCATGCCCACCAAAATTCAATGTAATATTTAGTAGCGTGTAATTCGTAATTCCTATTTTTTTCAAGTTATATAATTAGTTATTTTTTCATTAGAATTGTTTGGCGTGATTTTGTAAAGACTCAAGACTCTGTAAGAACGAGAACTCTGAAATGAAAAACAGTTTTTATATCTTTTAAAATAAATTTCCTTTATATAACTCAGGAATATTAAAAAATAATTAGTTTAGTTAATAGTAGTAATTTTGTTTACAATGTTTATTAGTTTTTAAAATTTGTCTTTATATCTAATTATTGGCTTCGTAATTTCAGTGCTTATTAATTTTTGCATTCTTTTCACAAATTCTCATTAGACAAATAAAATATACATTTTCTATATGTAAAATATATATTATAATATTTTTTAAATAAATAATTATATCAATAAATAATTTAAAAAGAGTATTATAAAAATGAATTGAAATGTTTACAAAAAGTCTTATATTTATAAAGTGTTTGATATAATAGAATTAGAGCATAGAGAAAGAGGGATGAGATAGGAAATCTTTGATGTTCGGTGTGAAGAGAAATAGAGAAGAGATAAATAAAAGATATGGATCCACAAATTTTTTGTTTATCTTCATTCATGAGAAGAAAGGTAAGTAGACGTGTACATATTTACTTTTTCCACTGTATCCTTAGTTTGTGGTGTCAAATATTATTTAGAAATGGAGATTAAAAATACTTTGTAAATAATATTTATACTTTTATGTATGTTAAGATATCTTTTATTAATGATAATTTTGAGAGTTTATACACAAAACGTAAAATGAACAAATACTTAAAAAAACTGCAATTTAAGATTGAAATAATGACACAATATGTAAATTACGCATTGAGCTGAGTAACGAATATTTTTAATTTTAATTGAGAGTTATTATTAAAGTATATAAAAAAGTCTCACGTTAAATAAAAATTACAACTAAAAAGTAGTTTATTAACGATATCGACAATTTTTTGTAAATTGTATGAGGCAATTTTTGTAAATGTGATTCAAGGTGAGAAAATTTTACAAACTATAAATTTGGTTTTGCCAATATATTTTTTAATGTTCCTAGCTTTTAATTTTGACAATTCAAAAATACTCTTTTATCACAACGTTCTTAGTATCGTTAAACTTTTTTATTTCCAAAAATAAAAATACTTCCTTTTCTCTGATTTTATTTTATATTAAATAATACATTAATAAATCATTATAGTTTTGATATATTTTCATTTTGTTTGTGTCTTTTTAGACACATATTAATAATGAAAGTATTGAGGGGGTAAAGCTAAGTGAGTGACCTTACAACACATGATGAGTTATAATATAATCTAATGGGAGAGCTTGTAGTTTGTACACAGCTTGGAGACAGAATGGAAAAAGGGAAAAATAGAAGAAAAAAAGCAAAGCAACGATCCATGAAGAATGGGAAAAGAGGCACACGACAGCACTAGGTAGGCAGTACTAGTAGTAGCAAAAACTCGAGGACCAAAAATGAATGGGACTTAAGGCTGGAGTTGGGTCTGAAAAGGAGAGGGTGGTTTTGTCCTTCTGACACATTTGCACATGGGGATGGGTGCTGCTTGCTTTTCCTCTTCTCAATAATACTCCTATCGTTTTACTACAACATCTGTACTTATTTATAAATACATTTAAATAATATTTTTCTTTAAATATAACTATTTTCTTAATTTATTAAATGTGTGTATTATTTTTATGTTTTTTTGGAATCTGAAAAAGTGAAGTTTTAATACGTTTAAATATAAAAATTATTTAAAAATAATAATAATTAGAATAAATACAATAATTATATTATCAATTTTTTTAATAAAATAAATTATAAAAAGAGATGGAAGAAATATAATATTATTGGTGAATTTAAATTAAATAATTATTTTTTGTTGATTTAATTTTTATATTTAAAATCGAGATAAATAGTGAAATTTACATTTTTAAAAACAAAAATATTTTAAAAAGATGATTATTTTGTATTTTTAGTAATTTTAAATATTTTTTAAATCTATTGTTTAATTAATTTAATTATCATTACTCTTAAATTATTATTTTCATTTTATATTATGATTAAAATAATATATTATAATTAATAAAACTAATTTATTAAAATTATTAATCTTTTTAAATATTTGTTATTAATTTATATTTTAAATTAAATATATTAATTTTTTATATGTGAGGAAGTAAAAAATTTATCTTTAGCATTATCATGAGGATATATGAGGAAGAAAAATATATTATTTTAAGGCTATAGAGCTATCGTACTGTACGTGTGGGGATGAGAGATATTTTATTTTTCTGGGTACATAGTGGGGATGTGGGATTAGGCTTGCACTTTCATCATTATTTTGACTTTTTTCCTAAATCCTTTATAGCTTCTCGTCAAATACCTTTATTGAAGGAATTTTCTACTTCGTCACTTTTTATTTTCTTTTTGTATTATTTGTTGGAAATGAAAATCCCATTTTCAACCCTGGCAGTGGTATCAAGGAGAGTGCCATCCATGTGTGTCTCACCTAATATGGCTCGCTTGTGTTACTTTATTATCTCATTTCAATAATTATCAATTCTAAGATGGGGCAAATATATAGTACAAGAAAGATAAAGTACTACTACGCTGTTTAATGCTTAAATAATTAAAATTCATTTTATGTTAATACAAAAAGAGGAGTTCATTTTACGTACATGTCACAAGAAGAAATATAGGGTGAGAAAAATAAATGTCAATAGTATAAGAGTAATTAATGAAGTTGATATGTTCAATACTCATGAAAGTACCGTATGAAATGCTATGTTGTTAATGGAAATAGTTGTCTAGAACGAGTTTTATATACATATATTTATGTTTTACTTTTTTTTTAAATATTTTATTCTCAAATTAAATTATCTGAATGTTTTACTTTTTAGTTTTAACAGAACATCATTTTTTAGAAAAGCGACTTTTTGAAGAGAAACTTTATTTATGTAATAGGACGTCGTTTCTCGGGAAAATGATCTTCAACTACATTTTTTTGGGTTATCTTTTAAAAAAAAATACAGTTGGATGTCGCTTATTCGAGAAATGACTTTTTGTTGACATAAAAAATACAGTTAAAGTCGCTTCCTGATTTTGACATAAAAAATTTTCCTCTTCAAAATATCGCTTCCCCAAACAACAAATTACTGTTGAAATCATTGTATAGATCTTGTGCAACACTTCATTCTGAAGGCACCTGTCCATGATTAACACATATACTAAATTTACATAAATTTTATTAACTAATCCAATCTAACGTTCATTCAATTCTAGCTATGGCTGATTGCAATCTACCTATATTTAAATATTAGACTAAAAAAATCATCCATTTTCATAAGAACTTCAAGTATTCAACACACTGAATTATTGTTTTTTTTGCAAAGTTTGACTAATTATTTATATCCTTTTTGTACTAAACATCAATTATTATGATAAAGAAAATAGTTTCATAATCTTCCGTAGGAAAAACTAGTACAAATATAATGCTAATTTTTAATAAATTTAATATTATTATTAATTTTCTTAATTTTAATCAACTGAGTTTTTTATTCAATGACTAAAGCAATGATATGTTCCTTGACGATCATTTATTTATTAGACCAAACTTGAAGTGCATTACTTTAAATATTTTTGATACAGTTTTTAATTTAATTAACTATAATTTTTTTTAAAGTTTATTATAATTATTAAAATATATTTTAAATTTAGAATCATAAAAAAAAAAGTACTTGCAAATGCACCAAAAATATTCCTTTATTTGTTTGACTATTTGTTTATACAATTTGTTTTTAGATCACACGGAAAATTGTAGGATACTGCCGTGAACTCAAAGCCAAAAAGAATCAATAAAAAGTATAAGCATGTACATATAATAATTGTGAATCATCATATATAGTATACGGCTCATCACACAAAGTCAATGTAAAAAGAGATGCATCATATCACATTCCCCTCCTTATAAATTGTAATTATAATGAGCACTCCAAAATATATAAAGTGGGCCATCCTTCTAATGTAAATATATTGGGGCCTACCCTCTAACTCCACCTATTGATGTAGTGATGTAACACACCATCTCCTAGAAAGATTAAATACTCAAATTATATTTTTAATTAAAAAAATCAAATTCAAGTTTAAAATATTGACCATGAATCTTGATGAAACGATGGTAATGCATATGGCTACATTAGTGATACTACTTAGTCGTACACTATATTGAATCCACTACAATGCTTTATAAAACATAATCAGTTAACTCAAATTCTTAATTCACCTAATAGATGGTATTAATTTAAGTTTAGCTTTTTCTTAAAAAAAAAAATAACAAATTGTCTCACAATTGTAGTTCACATGATACAAATGGCAAGAAAATTTTAGACAATTTAAATTCACAATACTCTAACTTTTTTGCACTTATTATATGCAAATTTTGCAGTTAGACTCTTAAAAAAGAATTAAGAAATGAATTAGAAACACATAGTAGTAAGTAACATTCCAATTAAATAAAGAGAGTGAGACTACTTGAGCAGCAAAGATTTAACATAATATTCCACCCACCCTATCTCTATTTTCTGAGCAAAAGCCAATAATAAAAATGATACATTCACATTGAAATGCAATAAATTGGTGCCCTATGTTCCCCGTTACCCCAAGCCTTCATTTCAATGATTTGTCCTTTATTCTTCTGCTACACACTATTTTCCTATGGTTAAAAGCTACTTGATACTTCCCTTTAGCTGCCATTAATATAGCTGAATATTTCATGAACTGCTTCTGCTATGTCATTTGCTGAGCCTAGCTTACACTCTTCTTCAATCTGCATCACTCCCACCATACATTCAATTATTTTATCAATAATAATAATAATAATAATAATAATAATAATAATAATAATAATAATAATAATAATCTATACTAGTACCTTATCTATAAAGTAGATATTAAGTTTTCATGTTACATTTTTTTAATTTATTTTAATTATTTATTTAAGCTATTTTATTTACAATTTTGTTAACTTTATTTTTATTTTTTTTTAAATTGTTATATGACTAATTTTTACTTAGATGCTTAAATTACAACTTAATACTTTTCCCCTTTTCAATAGTGTGTTTTATGTGGTTGTCCTTATTGATAAGCTCAATACTTAACAAAGAGCCACACTAACTAATTGAGTATATATATATATATATATATATTAATTAATTTTAAATATTATTAAATATACTAAGGAAATTTTATTTATTTAATATTATGATGATGGACAATGTTGGAAACAGGGAAGCCAGGTTTTGCTTATATTACAAGTCAGAAAAGAACAGTTCTTTGACTTGATTCTAGTTTCATGTGTGGTGAGTTGACCAATATTTATAAAAACAAAAAATAATAAGATAAATTGAAAAGACAGAGTAATACCTTGAGATTTAGGGAGTAGAAGACAGAAGACTCAGAAGATGTGATGTTAAGGTGAAGAATAGTTAGCCTAAGATTTTCCAAAGCAACAATAACTTTAATCAATTGTCCTTGTCTTTTTTTACACTCAATTTTCAAGTTCACATGAGTTTGAATCAATGTCACTTTTATATCTGCTGCTTCTGACTTGTTTTCCGCCTTCACTTCATTTTCTTCAGAAGATGATAACTTCATTCCATAACTATCTGTTGATGAAGATGGTTTTGACAAACTACTTGAATAACTAACCTCTTCATCATTCTTTTTTATCCTCTTTTGTGCTTCAAGGGATTCAAGCAATTGCTCTAACTCTTTCACAAAATCTATTGCACCTCCTATTATTGATGCTTGGTCACCCTGTCACATTAACATAACTTTATCACAAAAGTATGTGAAATTTGAAAATAACAAAAGTAAAATGCAAAATTTGAGTTAAAAGAAAAACAACAGTTTTCAAAGTAGCATAAATTTTTAAGTAAAACAAAATCACATTGAATAATTGTAATTTTAGTATCCTTTAGAGTTTTTATGAAAATTACCATCATGTCATCTTAGTTTTGGCAAAATCAATGTGATTTTCAAACTTGCAAGTTGTCTTGGTTGAAACCACAGTGACATACAGTTATTTTGTTAGTCTCACCGTGATGCATTTAGTATTGAAAACCCAAAAAGATTGGATTTTTAACAAGAACAAAGCAAAAGAAATGATTTTGAAGAAATGGGTTTTGAGAATTTAACTTGATATTTCAAAAAGAATAATTGAAAAGTGCATCGTACCCTTTGAATATATGAAGGTGGCATGAGGGACCTAAGAACACTAAGATGGTCATTCATTTGGCGTCTCCTGTTTCTTTCAACAGCAATATGTGTCATACGTTGATTCTCAACATCTTCCTTGTTCTTAATTGGTCTTGTTCTCTTTCTCTTTCTCTTTTCCCTTGTTGTTTGAGATTTGAGACATGTTTGTGGTGTTTTTGTTGGTTCTTTTTGGTTACACTCATAGCTCAATTTCTCAATGCATGAAGCTGAAATTTTGTTTTGAAGTTCATTGCTTTCTGATTTAACTGGTGAGTATTGCATCTCTAACATGTCATGTGTTACACAGCTTTCAAATTCCAATGCTGTTTGAACTTGTGTATTATCTTCCCATGGTTTCTTCATTTGTTGTTGTAGCCTCAAAAGTGTTTGAAAGTTTGGTTCTTTCAAAGGGAAAAAATTTGGAGACTCAACACTTTGAAGCATTTGAAGAAATGGCATGTTGTCTTCTAAACTTGATATGAGAAATTGTTCTTGTTCATGTTCTTCCTCTTCAAATCTTAAGTTTTCTACATCAAGTAATGTTTGGTCCAAATAATTCACTTCACCAAAGAACTACAAGAAATTAAACAAAGTGTAAAAATATGTTAAATACAAAAAAAAATATAATAATAATAAAAGAAAAAATGAAAAAGAAAAGAAAGTGAAGTAATGTTTGGTTGGATTTCACTATCACAAACCAAATTTAATTCAAAAGAAGTAAGGAATATATACTTCCATGAATGAGGTTTGTTTAGGGGTTTGGTCAGAATGAAGAAAAGGGTAAATGTATTATTATGCAAAAAAAGTGAGAAATTATTAAAATAGAAACCAAAATAGAATGTTAACAAAAGATAGCCATAAAAGAGACATTTATTTTCAAGAAAGTAGCAACATTTTTTGAATGCATTTAATGCAAAAGTTTTAATTTTTTTTGAAAAGTAAATGAAGTACCTTTCTTTGATTCTAGAAATAGGATTAGAAGAAGGGCAAAGGAGAAAATGAATTAAAAGATAAATGAAGAAAGACATACACAAGAATTGATGGGTCCTTGAAGCCTTTCCATGAAAGTTGAGAAGTGATGTATAAAAATTTAATGCTTTTGCTGTTTTTCTTAGCTTAGAGTTCAATGAGGGTGACCAACATTCCGTATGGTTAATGATTTTTATACTAACAAAAGAATGGTAATAAATGTAAATCCCAAAGAAGAAACAGAACAAGACCCCATATGAGTAACACACCCCTTAAAATAAATATTCTTTTGTTTTTATGATGTATTTGAAAGTCTCTCTTATATGGAATATATAATAAATGCTTTGTAGTGAGTGTGTGTGTGTGTGTGTGAGAGAGAGAGAGAGAGAGAGAGAGAGAGAATGTGTTGTTAGAACTTAGAAGCTCAAATACAGAACATAGTGTTGATGGAAAACAGTAGAGGTAAGAAATGAAAGGTGGAAACTTCTCAACTGGGGTTACAAGAGATATGCTATGCTATGATATGATATGGTAGCAGATACATTTGAAGCTGTGTGAGAGATAGAAAAAGAGGGAGAGATTGTCTGATTTGTAAGGTCCCAAAGCATTATTGGCGGTGGCAGTTTTGTCTATCAGCAGGGACAGATTGTTGTGGGACTCATCGCTCTCTCTCTCTCTCTTATGGGAAAGATGAATTAAAAAAAAAAAAAAAAAAAAGAGAAATATAGAAAGGTTTTGGAAAGGCTTTATGTGGATTGTGTGGTTTGGTTGGATGATGATGGATCAATCACTTCTATAAAAGACTTTTGTTTAGTTATGCATAAGTCCAAATTACCTTATAACTTGTAACATATTTATTTTAGTTACATATCGACATAACACTACAGATTTATAATTTTATGGGGCTCAATCTCAAATACCGACATTAGTTCAAACAGGATACACTAATAAAGGTCATCAATCAGATTCTATAATTAATCATTAACTTAATGTGGAAAGTTTGATAGTTTAATATATTTGAATTAAGGGTCCAAGATGTTTAAAAGATGAAAGATTGAAATTTTAAATTTAATGAAAAAAAAAATTAACAAAGAATTAACAAAGTTGGTGAATATAATATAATTATAGGCGAATTTTATGACAGATTTTTTTATAGGTGATTTTTAGTGTTTTAATGTTTAAAAATTATTGAAACTCTAATAAACATCGATGACATTTAAAAAAATTTATTTAATAACTTTTTTCATATTTATGTAAAGTATAATGATATGATTAATATTAATTTTATGAATTAATTTTAAAAAAAAAACACATTTTCTTTTAATTGTAAAGACTACAATCATTATTAACTTATATTTTTTTTATAAGTATCATTGCTTGTTATTAAAATTTTAAATGGATTTTAAATAATAATTTAATCAAATTCATCCATTATATAAATAAAATAAACATTAGAATGGATATGTCAATAATTGTTTGGTATAGACCCAACTACTATGAATAATAATTCTTTAATATAAAATATCTGAATGAATTATCCAATAACAATATGTCACTCCAATGAATCACAGCTTATAAAATAAAATAAACAGAGTCATCTACTAAGAATATGAAATTAGGTGCATTAATTTTTTGATTTCTAATAAAAAATAAGTACACAAATTTTACCTGTGTTTATCTGATAACAGTTTTTCTTCTATAAAACTCTGTTAAAGTTCAGAGCTCAATATTTGCGTAGAAGCAAATCACACTTGTTTACCTTTCAATTCAACAAGTCAATTTATGCTGCACATGTGGGGTAACCATGTAAGTACAAAAGGGTAAACATCTTGTTGTATGATGCAACATTGTTCTTAACCTGTTTGATTTTGAGTTAGTGTCAAACTAAATCAGGATATAAATTGCAGTGTTATATTCCTCTTTATTTTTCATTTTCTCAATTTTCTATTTTCCTTTGATTTTATAATAATAAACATGATAATTTATATATATTTCACAACCTCCAGAAAAAAAACAAGATGTGATTAGAAAAAAAAAATCGTAAAAACAAGATTGAATTGATACAATCCATAGTGAAAAGTAAATGTATGATTTAATGTATAAGTTATTTAATAAGTATGGCAGGTCATATTATTATTTTTCTTTTGAAAAACAAGTCATATGTTTTTAACTCATTAAATAAATATGGTAACACTTTATTTGTTGTTTGTGTCA
>JBBPBT010000850.1:16458711-16469142 GCA_037974875.1 Cicer bijugum | reverse complement strand
TTATCTTGTCAATGATCTAATTGTCCCTTTTGATAGAATTTATATGCATGTGTAATAATTAAAATGATCAAATTAACAAAAATAAAATTTAATTTTCTAACTGTTTTGCATAAAGACTAATTTGACTCGTTTTATTTTTCTGAAGTACTAATAAATATTTTTATTCTTCTTCAAGAAGTAAACTGAGTGTCTCAAAATTTTTGAGAGATCAAATTGAGACTTCACTTTAATTTCTATGATGAAAAACTAAAAATTAATTAACTAATCTAAAAATAAATAAATAAACCTAAAAGAATTCAACATAAAAAAATTAATCATCCAGCAACTGCAATTATTTTTTTTTGTTTTAAAAAAATTATAAAACTATTTTTCTGGGTTGCTGGATGAGTTTATGAGTTTTCGATGAATTTCTTATTTAATTTTTTGTTTTTATATTTAACTAATCGTGTCAATTACATGTGAACAAAAATTGGTCACTTTATCACTCTTAAATTAAAAAAATACATATAATGATATTTTTTCTAATGTTTTTTGAAATTACAAAGATATAAATTAACAAAAATGTAGAAATTAAAATTAAAATATCTCATATTTATAGAAATTCAAAGCATATTTAAGAAGAAAAGAAAATGAAGATGGTGGGTAAGGAGGAGTAGGAGGGTGTACTATTGGGTAAATTTGATACAGTTGATAACTTAACATGCATGCCCTTTGAGAATTATAATCACATAAAACTTTTTTTTAAAAATAGACTATAAAAGTTCGTAGGGAATATAAATGGTAAATAGTTTAATTTGTCCAAAAACGTCTAAAAAGTTATTGAACACAATTAGTAATTTCATTCTTGAACTTATATATCTAGCGTTGCACATGACACTTTATTATTTATATTACACAAAACTTCTACAACAATTTTATAGCAGTGTTAGGATGAAACCACAATTAAATGTTTGTGGTGATTTTGTCTTATATAGTAAAATATTGTATCAAATCGTTATAGTTTAGATGTTACATAATTTCAAATATAGTATTTTAAATGTTTATTGAAGAGACGTTTAATTGTTGATCAACATATTCTCAGTAGTTATATAATTCATTATGTAAATTTTAATCATTTTTTTTTATAAAATTATCAAAAAGTTACTTATTAAAAAACTATATAAAACATATTACAATAATTATGTGTCTAAATGAATTAACTTTCATAAAAAAAATTATGGCAAAAAGTAATATCAAATAAGTGTGGCAATAACTATGAATTTAAGTGTCTATACTTCACATTGTGTTCAAGTCTACATTTCTACAATTGGTATTCTAAACATAAATATTTTAATAAATTATCAAGAAGGAGGGGGGGGGCATGCTCATCCTCTCGATGAAGAGCATGTTAGAGACTATATGTAGTTTATTCTAATAATTTAATTGTATATAATTTTCATTTTACTCTATTATAAACTCATTGATTTATCTTCATAATTGTAATCAAATATATAACAAAGTTAAAAAAAAAAACTCCGATTCCTTGATTTCTCTAGAATTTTGTGGTAAATTTGAAGCTAGAACTAAATTAATTAACAAAAGATATATAAAAATGTTTATGAGATTGTGGTTGTGGAGGCCGCTCCCTTGCAATAGAATGGAGATGAACAAATAAATGTATTTATATATCACCTATTGCAATATATAATTTTTTTTCTTCTAATAGTTAAAATAAACAAAATTAGAAAAAATAAAATAAAATTTTAGATAAGATGTATTGAAAATCGTCTAAAAAGTACTTCAAAAATATTTTTAACATACGTGTTAAATTGATTTTGTATTATAATCAATTTACGATATACTATTTTTATATTAAAAATAAATTTAAAAGATGCTCAAGATATTATGAAAAAACATTTTAAGACAATTTCACAACTATAAAACATAAAAAGACTTTTTTAATTGGTTTAATATGTCTTTTTTAAAGGTACATGTGGCTCCATTTTAGAAAAGTTTATTTGATTCATATCGACAAATGCTCATGATATGTCACTCTACTACAAGGCTAAAAAATATCAATCAGTACGTATTCTTGATTATATTTTAAACTTTACAACATTGATTGGATCATATGTTCTATGCTAATTATATCATACACAAACATGTAGGACTACCTTATCATCATGAAGTCGTGAATCCTACATGATGGTTAAAAGTGGATTACATTTTTGAAGTTCATCTTCAATATTAGAGTTGAGACTCATGATAAGATAAAGTGTGGACGGTAGCTGATTTAGTTATATATCATAGTGGATTTGGATAACCTGGTATAAATTATAACCACGTATCTATATGAAACTTTGAAAATGGCACACCAATAGCTAGCCTCACAATAAAACCACACACATTATCAATTTTTTTTATGATTAGTATTACTCTCTCTCCAATCCTTCTTATTCATTTAAAATATTACTTTTGGAAGTTTATGTCGGTTAATTACAGTTTTTTTTTTTAAATAAAAAATAATTTAAAAATTTATTTAAAATATGAAGTTGTTTTTGGTAGTTTTTTTAAAAAATATTTTTTTATTACTGATGTTTTTTTAATGTTATTTTCATCACAACATACAAACGCAACACAAATTTTCTAAAAAATAATCCCAAAATTATGAAATATCAAAATTATTATAATTTTTAAAATCTATAACAAATATAAACAAAAGTTGACTTTTTCATATATTTAATAACGATATACCAAAATTGTTCTTCATTTAATGTCTACTATTCAAATTAAATGTCCACTTTTGTATTCAATTAAATGAGATTAGACGTAATTTAGGCAATAAGTTGACCTTTTAATTCAAATGAGATTTCGAATATTAATTGTGAATACCTACTTATCTTATTAAATGCACAAGTTGTTATTTGTGTTAATAATTTTGTTATAGAAAGAGTATTAAGGGTGTTACAGAAAAAACAAACAAAAAAAATTCATAAAAAGTAATACAATTTACTGGTATTGGTATGTTAAATAACCTTAAAATGATGTACTTAAAGAAAATTAAAATGAGTAATTGTCAAGGAACAATCAAGATCGTGCACAAAATCGTGAACTCATTTTTAGTCCCAAATTGTGTAGAAGCCTAACAAAGACAACCATTACCATGTGCAAGATATCATGAATCCAAGGCGTGTTATGTATTTTTCTTGGATTGTTGTCAACCCATTCACGCGTCCAGTGTCCTACAAACAACAACTCTGTCGTATAATACGTTTTTTAGTTTCATGTGTTTCGTTTTCCCATTTATTGGTTTTAGTCTCATGGGATTTACTTGGATATTTTAATTATATTTGCCTTATTTAATGTAGAGGTATAATGTGAAATTATACTGTTTATTAAAAACACACTTTATTTTCGTAATTTTATTAGTTCATAATCTTAGATAGAAAGAAACACGTCACCAGCGATGCGACTCTCTTGTCTCTTTCTCAGCTCCTTCTATGCGGTCTCCACACAACGTTTATTGCTCACTTATACTCTCTCTTTTCATATATGGCTTCTCCATTCTCCGATCTCCCTCCCCTACAGTCAGTGCCGCCATTTGCCCGTCTTTCTCCATCTTGTTTTGTAGTCTTAGACTATCTTAATATTTTAATATGTTTCTTACGGAGTTACTATTTTTTTCTTCTACTATTTGTTGATTGTGAATTATTTTATTTTATAAATTGAATCACATTAGTTAAAGAACAAATTTTAATAAATATTTTTTTATAAATTGTTAAAAACTAAAAAAAAATCAATTAAAAATATATTGAAATTTATGTTTTTCAAAGTCTTTAAAAATTTAAAAGTAATTTTTTTTAACATAAAATTTCTATCTTTAACAAAAGAACCTAATTAAAGTAGTACCAATTACTTTCTTCTTCTTTTTATTCACATCCAAAATTATTCGTCCATTCTATATTAATTAATGATATCAAGCAAGTCGGTAGAACATTTCTGTCTAATTTTTTCCGTGACCCACCAAGTAAGTAACTTGGCTTGCTATAAAGACAAATTATATCAAATAAATTATTTCCCTGTCTCATAATTAATAAGTGCTCTTATAGAGAAATTAACAAGACTGCAAAGAAGTCATTTTATCCTTATTTCAATTTTATATAATTTTTCTTTACGTATACCACGTGCTATTCGCTTATTTTATATAGTTTCTCTTTAAATTATGTGAATAATATTTTTTATAGCACTAATATTTGTGTGAAAATAGTAATATGACAAAACAACGGTTTGATTATTTAATTTGGTGTCTCTTGTTGCTTTTGCTCATGGGTGTTGTATTTTGTGTACTGCTAATCAATCATCAAGTTTAACACTCGGAAAAATAAAATAACAAACATTTGCATTTCTAAGTTTTTAACTGTTTGGAAATATTGCCTGTGCTTCAAAACAGAAAATAAAATAAAACAGTTATTTTCTAATATTGATGTAGAAAATACTAATACATTACTTTTTGTTCATTTTCAATGTTTTATGTAGATCTTTGAAAATAAAATAGATTAAAAATAGGTGGCACATTTGTAATTAAAAATATAAACAGTAAACCTATGTTCTCAAATTAATTAAGTACACGATTATTAGTCCCTTGACATTTTTTTCTTTTGAAGAATAGTCTCTTGAAATTTAAGTTTAATAAAATAAGAAATAGTGAGAATATAGTGAAAGCGTAACCTTCTTTATGTATATAATTTTGAGGTAATAGTAACTAATTAAAATCTAGGAAATGAAAATTTGTTCCAAGGTTTTTACTGTGTGATTGTAGATGCATTAACTCTTAGGGCAGGAACAGTTTGGGATGTTTTCCCTTTGTCTGTACTATATAGTATATACTACGTAATCATTGTCGACTACACTGTGTATGATTATTCCTTTTTTGACAATGAAATTAATAAGGACTCAAAAATATCAAAACATGTATGAAATTTGTAGGAATATATTGATGTTGGCTCTGAATTGTGGCATCATACTAATAAGTTAATAATAACTGCACCTCTTCAAAGTAACTCCAATCATAGAATTTGGTAGAATTTGTGTTCTTACCAAAATCATATCAGTTTGTAACATTTTAAGAGTTGAAGTACCACATCTATCTCTATTAATATATCTTTGCTTATCCAAAAAAAATTGTGTTTGTAATGTGACATATGTCTCTTATTTATAAATATATTTTCAAGTTCAGTTTATTAATGTGAAATTTTTAATACATTTACTCACAGTAAAACTCGATATATGAATCCAATAATAGATAATGAATTTAATTTAATAGATTTTAAATAAACTTTGATATTATTTTAAAATTTAAGTTGAGTTTAAATCATTCATACATAATTGTCTTGTAATGTAAAAACTATCTCCACTTAAAAAAATATATTTTCAATATATCTCATCCAACGCGAAGCTTAACATTTTAATATTTGAGTTTTTAGAAATAAATCAACAAACAAAACCAACTTTGATGATCCAATAGCTTGTAGTCAATTTGATTTTAAATAAACTTTAATATCATATTAAAATTTGAATTGAACCTAACTCAATTTTTACAAAACCGATGAATATCGACCAATTAACATATTTTTATATCATATCTCATTTAACGGTAGAAAGCACCACCGTGGATTAGAAATAATGTAACAATATAGACCTTTCTCAGAGTAATTGCTAATAAAAATTTCAATTCAGACTAGGCTATCATTAAAACAGACAACTATGATAAGCTTTACGATCTCATGTTATTGCTTGCTTGTAAAACACATTATTTGTCAATAATAATGCAGTACTCCAAAACACAACGGTTGTTAGCTGTTGGTCAAGTGGGTGCAGGGATTAGGGACCCTTTTAGGTGAAAATAATAGTGCTTTTAAGAGATCTTATGAAACGACAAACAAGCATTCAGATGAAATGATTCTGGTCTTTTGTTTCAGCATGTGGTTCTGGATTCAAATATAACATTAATTTTTTTTAAAGAGAACTTTGCGGCTCATTAAAATCTTATCCAACCTACAAAATTTGCCCGATTCATACACAAAAAAGAGGAAACAAATGAAGTTTAAAATCAAAACTAATAAAAACACTCGCCAACTAGAGAGGTGTGGAAAGATGAAATTATTTGTCACACAATTCCTTTAAAATGAACAAAACACTTTAAAATATAGAGAAAGTAGCATCAGCTATTTGTTAAATTAAACAATTAATTAATATTAATTCACAACAAAATATAGGTATGTTGAAACATTAATTATTGATAGACACTACAACCAAGAAATTTCTACTGGAATTTTAGGAATTGGGCCAAATTTCTATTGAAAGTTTCAGAATTGGCAGCCCATGGGCTCATGTTAGGGCCTCTTTTGGGTCCAGAACATTTAAAATCTGGAAAAAACTGTGGCCATGAAGCATTTAAAAAAAGTTGACCAGAAAATAAGAACACATGAATGAAAAGAAAACAAATTGGTTTTGCCAATATGAAATATGCTGAAATTCACATTCCAAAATTTAGTAAAAAAAATTCACACTCTAAAACTGCTAGAAATAAGAGTATGAAAGTATTATTATGGCAACTAGTCTTAACCAAACCCCTCTCATCACAATCATTGATATAGCAACAAAAATAAAACTAGCGCTCTATTTGTATAGTTACATGGCTGATGTTATAAACCCTTCTGATGTAATCAACAACCTTGTCCAGCACCATGTCCGCATCAGCGTCGCGGTTTATTTTAACATGACATGCTAACAAAACTTTTCCAACTGTAATGGCCCAAATGTGCAGCTCATGAACAGCAATTACTTCTTCCATCTCCAAAAGTCCCCTTTCAAGCTGAGTGGCGTCTATTTCGCGAGGCGTGCTTTCCATCAAAACTTCCAAAATGTTTCGGAGCATGTTGAAAGTTGTCCCCAAAACAATTGCGGAAAAGATTAGAGTGCAAATTAAATCTACTATTTTCCATTCTGGCTTATACCATATCACTGCTCCTCCGATCATTACACCAACGCTTTGGATAGAGTCTCCGAGTACATGGAGATAAGCCCCCTGCACGTTTATGTTCCGCTGCTTCTTCTTCTTGGATTTGTTTTCTGATTCACCGAGAAGTGGTTCAGTAATCCCTTTGTGATCTTCATGTGAATGATCGTGATGATGAGTGTGGTTGTCATCAGTGTGATGGTGCTCGTCTTTTGTATGATCATGGGTAGAAACCGAAAGTCCGTGATCATGACCATGACTATGACTGTGATCGTGACCATGACCATGACTATGACCGTGACCGTGATCATGACCATGACTATGACCGTGACCGTGATCATGACCGTGGCCGTGGCCGTGATCATGACCTAATAACACAGCCATAATGATGTTAACCACAAGACCAAACGCAGCGACTAGAAACATTAAAAAACCATCGACATTTTGAGGACCGGCAATGAGTCTATCAATGGCTTCGTATACAATAATCCCAGCAAGCAGCCATATTAATTGGATAGAAACCAAAGCTCCGAGAATCTCTATTCTAAAGAATCCATACGACTGACGAGGATTAGCTTCCCATCCCGCGGCCCACAAAGAGAATAAGGAGATGGCAAATGCTGCAACGTCTGAAAGAAGATGCGCTGCATCGGTCAATATTGCAAGACTGTTAGCTTTGATGCCACCAACCAATTCAACAGTCATGAAAATAACGCAAAGGATCACTGCCGTCCAAAGCTTGCGCATGGAAGTTGAACGTTCTTTTGAATCCTTGGAGATGGCTCCAGCATCTGAGAATCCACAAGGTGCTTCACCACAAATCTTCCTTCCTGCATCAGGAATATCTCTACTGATTTCAATAATTTTACCATGATGAGAGCTGTGCGCATCCATCTGCAATATATTAATAAAAACGATTATTTCTTGAATCTTGAATTTGATATAAACCAGACTAAGAAATTATTAAACAGAAACAAGAAAATATTAAATCAGCTATTGGAAACTTGTACATGTACATGTACATAATATCTTTGAAAATCTTAATCATAAATATACGGCTCCATAAGTAGATTAAGTAATTAAAAGAAAACTGCAGAAACCACAATGTGAAGCGGCATCAACCATTACAAATAAAACGTCTAAGACCAATGTTAGTTGTAATGATTTCATTAAAAATAACAGCTCTTCAAGAAGTTATTTAATAGTTTGCACAGTTTTATAGATCAAATAACACACATTAAGTGGATGAGTATTGATCACATTTCACATTTTGAACGAATTTAATAAACAGCTTAAATTACCACCATTTGATGGTCATAGCAAATTCAAACAAACAATGACAAGTACGAGTACAGACATCAAAGGGTAAAAATTTAAGCTGTTAATTTAACTGCTATGACGTGTATGAAACAGCAGTTATTTGACACTACAATCTACGAAGCACCGAAACAGCTGTTTACGACAGTAATACTCCATCAATATCCATATTAAACAAAGCAGCCAATTGATTCAGTTCCATTTCATTGCATTATTAACAAAAGTATGAAACAAAACATTCACAAACAATAGCAACAAAGTCAATCCACTATGAATATACTTCAAAATTCAAACTTAAATCCATGTCATTGTCGAGCACAACAGAGAAAACAAAGGATGGGTAAATCTAAAACCATATAGATCAAGAAAATCAAGCATTAACAAACAAGATTATGAACAATAATAATAATACATGGAGATGGAAAAAAAAATAACAACTTGAATTGTTATAATCCTTAAAGTAAAAGAGAAAATGCCATAATCATTAATCAACACAAGTACACTGAAACTACCCTTCATGAATTGAATATAGCACCCGATTGATATACATAAATAATGCAAACATCTAAAGCATTCAATTTATTAGGTAACACAAATCAATTAGATTCACTCACATCAAATTTTAACACCTAATAGAATAGAACCTTCCAAGACCATGACAAATGAAAAAAAATAGTTGCAACAGCACAAAATAACATTAAAAAAAAAAGACAAAACCAAAACCTAAAGAAACAATAATTTCATGACACTGAGAGACACAAAGACTGACTCAGCACACATGCAACAACAGTCTCATAATAAAAAAAACATTAAGACAAAAAAATAAAATAATATTGACAAACACAGTGAAATGGGTATTCAATCAAATAGCAAAACTACAGTCATTCGGAATTTGGGTTTTCATTTTCGCAATAAAAAACACTATTGAAAGAATTAAGCTTGCATTTTTATTTTACAAGAGGTGAAAAGAATGTAAAGAAAATGAAGAAAATGGGGAATAAGGGAAAAGAGTGTATGTGTGTGTGTGTGAGAGAGAGAGAGAGAGAGAGAATAACAATAATGTTATGGACGTACTTTAAGAGCAGCGATCCTTTCCTCGCTTCTGATTCTGAATCCTCTCGTTTGTTCTGTTTAGGTTTATATATTTTCAGCGGCTAGTTTCGGACTGATTAATAAATGCAGAAAAATAAACATTTTTGTATAATATGACAATCACAATTTATTTTTAGTCAAAAAGTAAATATGCCAACTTGATTTTTGGCTAAATATGATGATTTAAAAAATAAATAAATTCCCTTCTTTACTTTGTATTGTCATTTTTTAGAAAAAAAATTACTTTTTATTTATTTTTTAAAATTTTAAAGTAGTAATTTATTAAAATTATTTTTGTTTACCTATTTTAAAAGAGAAAAAATGGTAATTAATTTCAAAAAATAAAAAATTTAATAGTTTTATTAATATGGGTAAAAAAATTTAAAAACGACAATTTATAAAAAAAAATTAAAATAACAATTAAAAAATAAATTAGGTTCTATCATCATTCATAGGGATAGGAATAAACAATGAATAATCATTAAAAAAATCAAATTAATTATTTGATTATGAGAAAAAACAAATAAATAATTATTTGATAGGGAGAGTAATAAAGACCAACAACGGGACATTTATAACAAATTCGGTCGACACTATCCTTCCACCTCAGTAAATTATTAACAAAAGTTATTATTTTTATTTTTTTTAATTGAAATAATATATTTATTCATTTAAATTAATATAAATTATATTAATTCAGAACTATATAATTTAAAATCATTAATTCAAATTTGTTAAAATTAAAATCAAAATATGTGAATAAATTTATAATGTAATAGTTTATAAATACGATAAATTTAAAGTGTTCAAAATATTTAATTGTTGTAATTATACCATTAAAAATATCAAAGTTATCGTTTAAATTTGCAATAACATTGAATCAAAGTTTGATATATCAATTTAAATCAAATGAATAATATAATAAAACGATAAATCAAACGTCATATCATGATAACAAACAAAACAATAAAATAACGTTGCAATAAGACAACAAATAAATAACGTTGTACTTAATCATCAAAATC
>JBBPBT010000850.1:16424264-16435196 GCA_037974875.1 Cicer bijugum | reverse complement strand
TTACTTTATATGTCAATTAGGGGAGTATTAATTAATTTTCAAACAATATAATAAATTAGTATCAAGACTAGTATAATTATATAAACCGAAATAAAATTTTAAATGATGTTGTTTTAATAATCAAGACAAACAAAAAATATCAAGACTAACAATCAATAAACTATATTAATATGTATCAAGACTTATAACAAAAAATAATAATATCATCAATTTTAATACTATTTTTTTTAAATAGTTATATTAAAATCAATAAGTTTTACATGTGTTTGAAACTTTTAGTTATCATATATTATGTTAACAACATAATTTCTATTTTTTTTATAAATAAATCTATAATAACACATATTACTAATCTATATTTTAAAAATAATATAAATATATTTATAATATGACATATATTTTTACTAATCTAAATTTAAAATGTATAAAATCCTAACTTGATGCCGGGTAGTGTCTGACTTGAAGCTTTCACGTACAGAGCTTAGAACTCTTCGAAGTAATTAACAACCACTGTCAAAATAAAAATTCAATAATATTAATTACATAAATAACTTCAAATCAAAAATAGAATTAAAAATAAAAAACTAAATATATAATATAATATAAACTTACCAAAATTGAAGCAACGTTGGGGGAATATTTTTGTAGAGAGAAGGTGGAGAGAAAATTTAGAAGGAGGGTTTAAAAAGAAGTTAGAAGTGAAAAATTATGAGAGGAGTGGAGTAATATATATAGGATTTGGTTGATCCTTTATGGCGGCCAAAACAGCCACAAAATGTAACGGGTATAAAACTTTGTGGAGGCCTGAGCGGCCAGAAAATGCCACGTAACTTTATTCTTTTGTGACGGCATTTGCAGCCACAAAATGCAAAGGCTCAGACTTTTGTGGCGGCCTTTGCAGCCACAAAGTGCAACGTCCCTTCAGGCATTTGTGGCGGCGTTTACACTCACAAAATTTAGATTTTGTGGCTCAAAAAGCCCTCACAAAAATCTTAAAAATTTAGGTGGATTTTGTGTTGTGATTTTGTGAGGGCTTATGCAGCCACAAAATCCACCTAAATTTTTAAACATTTGTGAGGGCTTTTTTAGCCACAAATAAAGACCAATTTCAATTTTTGTATTTGTGAGGGCTTTTTTGGTCACTAATTTGTGAGGGTTTTTTTCGGCCATAAAATATTTGTAAAATTGGCCACAAATTAAGGTTTTTCTTGTAGTGTACATTATTTTATTAATTAATTTTTATATTTAATTTGCACGTAAACTTTGGAGAAATCTTCCTTTTAGATCATATGTAAAGGCAATTGCTGAAGTCATACAAGAGAAATATGAAAAACCATAATTGTCTTGGAGTGAGATAAAATAGGATATGACACCTCAATTTAGTGAAGTTGATCAATTTTTACATTGTCTCAAAGTAAGTGATTAGATTAATTTATTTAATTACTAATTATACATTTGATTGCTTAATTGAATTATATTTTTAATATTTTTTAAATTTAAACAAACAACAGACAAAGTGTACTTGGAAAAGAGAGCATAATGTTGCAGTTTTGACTTATTTTGACCATCGTTTCTCCAAGCGTATGTCCTCTATGTTGGGGAACGCACGTAATAATGGCGAACAAAGATGGCCAAATTAAATAGGTGAAAACTTTTGGAGTGCTTTGTGGAGGAAATGGAACATAGATGCTTACAAACATAAAAAAAAAAAAGCAAAGATTTAAAGAGCATCTAAGAGGGGTATCAGTACTCATAAGGGAGGTTGCATGTCTGTTGGAGAAATTAAATATTATATGGTAATTACTATTAAAATATATCTATTAATTTACATTCAAATAATCATCACATCTCACCAATTAAATTTGACATTAATTTAATATTTTAGGAAAAAACAACTTTGAAGGGAGGTCACTGAGGCTTAGATACATCGCTATCTTCGTGTTAATCCTGAAACAAATGAGTATACTGATGGATTATCACAAATGATTCAGGTAAATATATAATTAATTAGTATTTAAATTCATATATATTTCTTTAACTTTATATACACATTCTAGTTATAATGAATTACCCCTCGAAATTATTATATATTAATTAACTATTTTTATTTTTTATATAGGAACAACTTCAACAAGTCAGGAATGAATGGGATGACCTTCAAGCCACTCTTCCTCCTGCTCAGCGAGTTGGTCCAGTGATGCGAAAACAATATGAGACCACAAGTTTTATGAACATTAGTGGTGGCAAATACAAAGGGTGTGTGTTGAGTGCTGGTAGTTTATCGTCAACATTTGTGAAAGGTCCAATTGATTGCTTCCAACCTTTAATGTATCTTTTGAATTTATAACTTTTTTTTTTTATAAAAATTTACTATAAGAAAACGTTGTATGTTTTGTTATATTTCTTTAAATGTTTCTTTAAAATTCAATATCAAATATAAGAAAAAGTTATATGGTTTATTATATTTCTTTAAATGTATCTTTAAAATTCAAAGTATATAATTATATTAAATAAATTTATGTGATATGAGATATATATCATATGTTTACATTAAAATAAATATAATTTGTTTGATGAAGAATTCATTTGTCTTCCTAAAAAAAAATAATAATACATTTATATTAAAAACATAATATATTATTGTTTTCATAAAAAATATAATAGAACTAAATACGTACATGATATGCGTATCTTAATGGTTTCAACTAAAATAATTTTAAAAATGAAAATAAAATAATAATAATAATAATATAAAAATTAAACAAATGTCATAAACATATCATCACAATGTTATCAAATAAATTTAAACAAAACTCATAATAGTGTTTTCTAAATTTGTGGGCTATTATATATATAAATATAAAGTAAAAATGTAAATTAATATTAAAATAAAAATATTATTTATAATTATAAAAATATTAAAAGATGTAAAATAACATAAATTTAATGTAAATTTTGTCGAAACATTTAAGTTTAGTGTAAATTGTGACACCCTAAACTCCAAATAATTTTTTTTTTATTAAGATAAAGAATATCACATAATCATAAACATGTCCCATAAATCCAAAATTTCCATCAAACATAATGACATCGAAATCATAATATCAAACAATATAATCTTTTTTGAAGTACACATACTTATGTTTTAAATTCAGTGCAAATATAGTCCCAACCCGGTGTCACTATCAGAGCGGGAATTCCCAAAATAAAAATACTCAAAATACATCAACACAATGCATAATAATAAAGGTCTCCAAGACATGATGGCTTCCGCCTCTCCGATTGTACTAGTCATCACCTACAACTTATAACTCGTCTGCGTCCATCACAAATGCAAACCACAAACAACGAGGGGGTGAGTATCGAAATCATGTAACAGTATAAAATACACGAGGATAACACACAAGCAATCAAATTATCACAACCTCAAAAACAGTCAAGTGTATAATATCAACGGTTTATCAAATTTATTCACAATAAGATAATCACAAGGATGAAATGCTATGCATGTCCTATACTCTACACTTCATCATTTGGTACCATTCTACTCTGAAGTACTTGGTTAGGAGGCATGATACTATGCCACTACAAGAGTGGACAGACAATTCATGAATGGCCAAGTCCTCATAGATCCCCTCAACTTAACCCGAGACACATATACGCGACGATCGGGGTACTCTTGTGTTGTACGGTAGCTCCCGGCCTTAGGGAATAACCCACTAATCCAATTAGGAATTCCCCACTTGGTGTACCCCCAAGGTCTATCAGTCTTACTTTACAGTTCAACTGTAGCCCTCCACGATCAGGCTCATTCAATTGTACTTCCCCAAATCACTAGGTTTGTCAGACCCTCCCTATATGATGACAAAATAATCCTAACTCCAAAATCTACAACACATATCTCAGACTTACTCGATCATCACAACTCAATAAGTTTTAATTTGACTTCACAATATTCATCATTATATATCTTTATCAGTCAATCACCATAAAATCACAATATTTGGTTTACACTACTCACAATACACAATAACCAATGAAAGGTCAAACAGTGGCATATTCAAGTGATATCACAATTTCATTCAAGTAGCAAGAATACTCCAGTACATATTATTCACGTAGTAATAATCAACATAATATTCATAAACTCAGACGGCATACAATCTTGATATGAATAATTTCACGACAATTCTATTGGTTGCTAAATTATATTTTAATCCTCACTATTACCATTCACATCTTATAAATTAAATATTATTACTCAATACGGCTCAACTGTACGTAGTAAGCCCCGAATTAACATCTGAGAATTTCAATATTCCCGTTCATCTCACGTTATTTTACACTCATAAAATCGAACCTCATCTCACCCCTTACCTTAGCTGAAGATTTTTCCCAACGAAGCCGATCCGCTGATTTAATGTGTCACGTCTTTGCCAACCACCGTCTCTAACAGTCCACGAGTGAGAATAAATCAACGCAACAACCAATTACAAATTAGTTACTTACTCCAATAGGTAATTAATTAATTCATTAATAATACATTGATACTTCATCTAATAATACATTGATACTTCATCTAATAATACATTAATGCATTGTAATATAATTAAAAAAAATATTCAATATTTTTAAACACTCATATTACTATAATCAAATTTTATTTAACAAAGTATGATAGAAAAAACTTAATACTATGTCTATATATATATATAGTTTTAATTTATAAATATATATATATATATATATCACATGGACGCAAATAATAATTAATTATTACTTATTATTGACTATACTTAATTTTTATAACATAATCAAATAGATTAACCCATTTAGGTGAAAGAATTAATTTGCATCTAATAATTTAGTTACTAACTTATTTTCTGGAATTTGTATAGCAACCATTCTTATATATCATAATTCGTTTGTTGACAGAAAAAAAGGCAAGGCTTCTAAAATTCCAAAGTAAAGACTCAAATCATGGCTATACAAATTTATTTTGGGTTTGTGGTTTTCAATTTCTTAACTTTCATCTATATATATATATATATGTGTGTATTATTTATCCTATTGTACTAACAAAATATGTATCATTATTAAAGCTAATTGAAGGAATTAGTGAAACATACCTTATATGATTTGGTATTGAAATTGGAATTGGGATTTGAAATTAGAATTGTGATTGGAGTTGAAATTGGAAATCGGAATTGCAATTGGAGCTTGAAATTGAAATTGGAATTGTGATTTGAGAATGTGTTTGGAATTGAATTTGTGATTTGGAATTGTGATTGGAATTGGAATTGTGATTTTCTAATTTGCTGAAATTAAAAGGCTGAAGTTGCAAATCCTAATTTGCTGAAGTTAGAAGGCTGAAGTTGCAATCCTAAGTTGCTGAAGTTAAAGGCGGCTCCCGTAGTTGGATATATATATATATATATATATATATATATATATATATATATATATATATACTACATAATAATAGCTTAGCTTGTTATAACAATTATTATTATTATTATTATAAATTCTAATTTGTTGAAAGAATGCCGCCTGATGATGGAATTCTAATTATGCCTTCTAATTATGTCTTCCGTAATCTCCTAACCCATATATATATATATATATACACCCTTAGATAGTATGCTAACCTAGGTCTTCTGCTTATTGTAGTTATTATTATTATTATTATTATTATTATTATTATTATTATTATTTTTATTATTATTATTATTATTATTTATTATTATTATTATTCTTATTATTACTCTTTTCTATTAGAGCCAACTCCTGTTATTATTATATTTATATCTATATATATATATCTATTTATTTTAATTATTTTTTTAAAATTAAATATGATTAATATTAATAATTTAAATCGATTACTAAAGCAAACACACAGACACACCTAAAGAAATTAGAGCACATATTAACACTCAAATATAAAAAAAATAGTATCGTATTATTATACTATTTAAAATAAGAAAATGAAAAATTGGAGTGTTACATAAATGAAGAGTATAAACAATTATTTTATAAAAATTATTCACAAAATTTTTAAAAATTAATTTTTAGAACAAGTGTTTGAAAAATATAATAAACTTGTTTTTGTTAATAATTTTTTATATTAAACCAAAATATTAATTTTATTATTGGAATATAATACATACAAACTTGTGTAGGTAATGATATTATCCCTAGTATAACAAAATTTTGAAGTGGTTTATTAAAATTGGGCATATTTTGAACATGTAGTCTTCAATTGAGCTATATTTTGAACTTTTTGATGACTGATTTCCTATATTCATTGACAATTTTTTTATAAAATTACAAATGTGTGACAATAACTATATATAACAAGTAATTATATCTTACTTGAATGTGGTCTTCTTTCCAATATTCCAATAAGTTCTTGAAGCCTTCTTCTGGTACCTCATGAGAACAATTTTTTAACCGCTCGCGCGTGGTTTTGTACTTACTAAAATGCTCCTTTTTCAGAAAACATTTGTATCTTCTCCAAGCATCATTTAAAATAGCAAATACAGCTTTCCTTCCTTTCTCTGGAATGATGTATTTTTGCTGCAAAAATAAAAGAAACATATTAGAATCTCTATTTATAAAAGTATGCTAATCCATACATTCAAATTAAAAAGTAAGTACATTTAGATAAGCCCACACATGATCTATATTTAGATCCTTCCAAGTCCTAATCAAAGCCTTCCAGTTATTGAAAGTGAGAGGACACAAATCTGAACTTCTTGCGATTGTCCCAAAAAAACTACTAAGTTCAGAAACTGTCTTTTCATCAGGCCCAACCGGTTGTCCTTCTTCATTCAAGATGATCTCTTGTCTATCTTTAAACTCTCGTGAATGAATTTTCCGACATATAGTTTTTGCTCGTTTTTTTTTATTAATCCTGAAAATAAACCACATAATAGTAATTAAAAAAGTATAAAATAAATTGCAAATTTTTATATCCAATATGTAATCAACAAAAACATATATACCATTGGTTCCCTCACTTTCCTCACTTTCGCAGTTGATACCCTCCTCCATTTCATTTTCTTCCATATCTTCATCTCCTGAATCCTCTACTCCATGTTGTTCCTTATTCTTATTGAGATATTTGCTAAGTGACATAGGTGGACATTTTGGAATAGTTTTTTCCTTCTTATAGGCTTGTTGATGTACTGGTGATCCTTGAACTTGATTTCCCATGGTAGAGTTGACTTGCCTCTTAAGGTTATTGTTTTGAAGGAGTCCTTTGTTTTTTTCCTCAATTTTCTTAGAGACTTTGTATTCTATTGAACCTTGAGTAGCCATTGTTGACTTTTGTTGCTTCTGAAGATTATTCATTTGAGAAAGTGTTTTGTTTTGCTCATCAGTTTTCTTAGAGACTTGGGATTCTATTAAACCTTGAAGACAAGGAGTCTTTGTAGACCAAAGTTGTCTCTTGATATTATTATTTTGACCAACCCCTTTGTTCTTCTCAACAATTTTCTTAGATGGTTCAAGAATTGGTTGGACTGCAACTACCTTTTGGTTTGGCTTTTTATGTTGTGTTTGAATTGAATTCCCAGCTTCCAATGATTGCTTCGATTGGTCTAGCTTTTGATTGCTTTCTTTTATAGATTTAGCATTTTCTAAGTTGACTCTATATTGCCGCATTAAGTCATTGCTGGACTAAGCTTGAATATCAAGCCGAAAACCATTCCCTTTGTTCACTCTCCTACAATCAAACAAAAGAAATAACATCGAGAGTTATTATTCAAAGTCCAAAATGAGTAACAAACAGTCCATAAAACAGCAGTCCAAATAGTAACAACAGTCCTAAAAGTCCACAATAGACCCAGGAAAGTCACTAATATAGCATACCCAAGTTCTTCTGTTTGAAACAACAGTCCTAAAATATAGCAGTCCATTATAATAACAGGAGCTTATATATTCAACTATTTCAAACAGCCCTGGGACGTTTATGAGCGCTTCTGAAGACCAAACGGGTATTTTAGATGCCATTGAGGAAAACAGCAGCAGCAACATATATAGCAATATATATCAGCAGCATCTATAGCAGTATATATCAGCAGCATATATAACAGAGATCATCTATAATCTTATAAAATGGAAATAATTTACAGTTTGCCGATTATCTTCCTTTTGTCTACCAGTGTTGTCAAGTTCTTACCTTGTGAGGCAGGATGCGAGAATTTGGATTCGAAAAATTAGGGTTCTACTGAATTTGAGAAATCTGCAAAAATAAAATAGAATTCCAGTGAAATAAGCGAAAAATTAATCAACCATTTCGTAGCAAAATTAAACCTAATAGCAGAGCAAAATAGGGTTTCAAGAGAGGGAAAATGAGAAAATACAAAATACATACCTTGAACGAAGTTGGTTTACGCGACACAGATCCTCAAACCAAAAACACGGTATGAATGAATAGCGTACGCGACACAGATATGGGTTACGCCGGAGATACGTGACACATATACGGGTTACAACGGAGATGGGTTACGCCGGAGATGGGTTACGCGAATGAGAGAAGGCTAGGTTGCTAGGTTTCTGAAATTCTGAGATAGGTTTCAAGAGAGGGAAAGTGACAAGGCTTTGATGTTGAAAAACTGAGATAGGGTTTCAAGAGAGGAAAAATGAGAATGGTTGAAAATCTGAATAGGGTTTCAAATAAAGAAGTGACTCTTATAACCATTAACTTAAAGTTTTGGATGAAGATGTTGTAGATCAAATTTAGTGACATAGGTTACTCACACTTGAAGGAAGATTGTTGGAATTCAAGTATGAGTGGTTAGTCTATCATTGACTTAGATTGGAAAAAATGTTGGATATATAAAACATGTAATTCATATGTTGAATGTCTTAAGGTTTTGGGTTAAGATATGATTTCAAAGTGCCTTACGATTTTCGAGCATTTGACTCTTTAGTGTCGGGAGTAGGAAGGATCAGGAGGATGAGAACGGCGAGAATACGAGGAATATTCAAAACATCATGTGGTAAGAAAAAAATTGTTAAACCATGTGTTATTAATAACCTATCTCTCATGCCGATGTTGACGATTGGTACTAGTGATTGAGCTATTCCTCTATATCTCAATTTAGTGAAGTTAATCAATTTTTACATTGTCTCAAAATAAGGGATTAGATTAATTTATTTAATTACTAATTATACATTTGATTGCTTAATTGAATTATATTTTTAATATTTTTTAAATATAAACAAACAATAGAAAAAGTGTACTTGGAAAAGAGAGCATAATGTTGCAGTTTTGACTTCTTTTGACCATCGTTTCTTATAGTCCAAAAATCATTGTGATACAATATAAGTAGGAAAAGTTATATACAAAAATATGATAATGTTTCTATTGTTCCTTTTAAGTTACATACAAAATTGAATAATTAAACTTCTCTCTTACCTCTTTTACCAAAGTCACTTTTCAATGTTATAAAAACTCTCTCACTACTTTAGAAATATTTTAAATATTTAAAGAATAAATAAATTTTTAGAAAGGTATTGAACAACATTAATACCCCTTTTTAGTAATAGGTGACTAACATTTCAAAAGACTCTTTCTCTCTTCTATATCTCCTATTTTCCATTTCCACCTAAATTATTTCAAAAGCAACAACTCTAGAGGAATCCATTGCTAAAAACTCTATATCTAAAATAGTGAAACTAATTTTATAAATTAAAAATTTTAAAGGAACTAAAACTATAATAAAATCTTTAATTTTTAAAAATAAGAAATTTAAAATTGAGAAGTTAAAAATAAAAAGACTATGATTATAAAATGATTATAATCAGAAATAAAAACACTATTCATGCCAAAATAAAATAAAGAGATAAAAAGAGACAAAGCATAATAGCTTTGGAATTTAGAGAAAAAAAAATATACAAGCATCTCTCTTTAATGAGAAAAGAGAAATTTGTAAGAAGCAACTAACATATTCAAAGTAAAATATTATGGTAGAATAAAGATTTGTATGTCTAGTATATGAGAAATATAAAAATGAAGACACTACTGCTAATAGAGCAAAAATGAAACACAACAATTTGGTTTATTTTAGTAAATTTAAGGAGTACATTTATTGAATGCGTCTATTATCAAGAAATACATATTAGAGATTTATATTGCTTTTTTTGCAGCACCATCCGATAAATTTATTGCAACACGCATTTAGTATATGATAACCATTATTATCAACAAATGATTGTGAATTTCTCTCTACATTTTCGGCGGTACCATGCTCAGTGCTTTCTGCTACCAAAATACTTGCAATAGCAAAAACCAATATCACTAACTTCATAACCATCTTCAAAGAACTTTCCATTATATTATAACTTTTCTAAAGTTTTTTTGAAAAATGCACTTATTTTTAAGTAGGGGAGATCGCTTAAAGGGTTACTATTGAAAACATCCTATAATTGAGTAATAATTTTTAATTCCTATCATTTCAACCATTACTTTCTTCTTTAGTAAAACAACAGAAAATTATTTATTTGTTTTGTTAACTATTTCATAATACGCTATATTTATAATAAGTTCTAAATTATTGTATCAATATAAATACACGTATGTTATTATGTATTAATAAGTTTTAATATCATACGCATTCCAAAAAGTTTGTTTCTTCTAAAAAATAGGTTATTTCAAAAAACTTAAGTTCCGTATCACAACTAATTATTATTTATTTGTAAACTACAATGTAGTATATTAAATTTATTTTCATTTAGATTCAAAATCAAGAAAAATATATATTTATTAAAGAATATTTTCTTAAAAAACAGCATAAATTTTAGTCAAAATAAAGTAAGAAAAGTTTTAGGCATTCAAATCTATATTTGTCTTTATAGAGATTAAATGTATCACACGTGTCATAGTATTCTTATCTACATTTAAAATGATCATGATTTTCTTAT
>JBBPBT010000850.1:16397820-16408367 GCA_037974875.1 Cicer bijugum | reverse complement strand
ATATTCAAAGTAAAATATTAAGGTAGAAGAAAGATTTGTGTGCTTAGTATATGAGAAATATAAAAATGAAGACACTAATATTAATAGAGCAAAATGAAACACAAATATTTTTGTTTATTCTTATAAATTTAAGAAGTACATTTATTGAATATCTTATTATTAAGAAGTATATATTACATATTTATATTGCTTTTTTGCAGCACCATCCGACAAATTTGTTGCAGCACGCACTTAATATATGAAAACCATTATTACCAACATATGAATGTGAATCTCTCTCTACATTTCCAGCTGTACCATGCTCACTGCTTTCTGCCACCAAAATACTTGCAATGGCAAAAACCAATATCACTAACTTCAAAACCATCTTCAAAGAACTTTCCATTATATATATTATAACTTTTCTAAAGTTTTTAAGAAAATACAAATGATTAACTTGCAATGAAATGTGAGTACAAAATGTACATATTTATAAGTAGGGGAAGATTTCTTAGAAGGCTTATTATCGAAAACATTCTATAATTAATAATTTTTAATTCCTATCATTTCAACTATTTCTTTATTTTTTGTCAAAAAAGAGCAAACTATTTATTTGTTTTGTTGACTACTTTTTAACATGCTCTCATTCAGCGGATGTTACATAAAATATTTAGGAGAGCTGTGAAGCGACAAGTATTAACTGAAATATTATAATTTAAATTTAAATATTATAATTAAATTTTTTAAAAGTCATATAGTTTTTCTCATAGTATCATACAATTCATCCATAGTAGACAAGTTGAAAAAAAAATAGAATTTCAATTTTGACAATTCACACAATTTTCACACGTCAGACAATTTTCACACGTCAGACGATTCACACAATTAAATCAGATATAATATATTCATTTATAATTCTCATCGTTGTCAAAAAGCTTCTTCTTGAAAAAACGAATCAACTTTTTATTTATTTAAATATCGTCTCACTTTTAAAAAAATACACATATTAATTAAAACAATTCACAATTTAAAAAAATAATATCACACTATATCATATGTCAATGATTAGCATGAAAAAAAAAGATTGTTAATAAATAATTGTTGAATAGCTAATTAGGAATTAGAGTTTGTTGTTTCGAGATTAGTTAGTTTATCCTTTCATACATACATATATATATATATATATATATATATATATATATATATATAGGTATTGTATTAATTTTATTATAATTTTATTAGAGATAAAAATTAATCAAAGTTATATAGTTTAAGGATATTTTAATAATTTATCACTACTATAATAATATATCGTTAGTTATTATATATATAAATATATATATGTTTATATATAAACATACAACACTTTTGCCCTACTGCAACGCGTAAAAACTGTTGTTTAACGTAAAAAAACTGTTGCCGTAATCTACGAGAACGGTTTTCTGACCGTGGGGAACCAAGGCGTTCCCTTAGCCTAACGCAACGGTTTTTTGAGAAACAGCACCACTTTTTTAAAACCGTACTGGTAGCTACCTCTACCAGAACGGTTTTTCAAATTGACAACAACAACAGTTTTATGGTGTTGCCAAATTAAAATCGTTCTTGTAGGTTCCTTTTTCAATTAAGTTACGGCAATGCTTTAAAACCGTTGCAAAAAGTAAATTTTTTTTTTATAAAAAAAATAATTTCATAAATTATTGTATTTTAAAAAAATAATTTCATAAATTATTGTATTTTAAAAAAATAATTTTAGTAAAATATTATTATTGAAATTCTATAATAAATTTTAAAATATAACAATTGTTAATACTAAATTATTGTAATGTACTGTAATAAATTCATAATGTAACTATTGCAATAGTATAAATTCATAAAGTTCATTGTCATATAGATGAAACGTTGTAACTCTTGATCATTCATACAATGTATTTGCAGTGATTCAATTTCTCTAATTTATATTCTAGAGATAAGGAGACAATCAAAATAACAAAAATAAAATTCCTTATCTATAAAAACAAATACACAATGAAAACTTAAGTATCAACATCTATTTCTTCATCTTGTGCTTCCAATTGTTGAAATTCATCATCGTTATCACCATCATTCATCTACAAAATAAAAATAATATATTCAATAAGTAAAATCATGAGTAAATGAAAAAATGTTAAAGTCTATAATAGTAATATAGTTCTAACAATACTATATATATATTAGAAATATAGTTCTAACAACAATATTTCTAACTGTAATATAGTTCAGTCTTACTTCATTATTATTAGGAGCATGTGTTGATCTAGAAGAACGTATGTTGCGTCCGGTTTGTCCGCAAAAAAGGAGTCGCCACCAATTTTAATTTTATTAAAGGAAAAATTGGATAAAACCTAAAATAATATTTTTCAACCAAAAATTTGGATTCGAGAGTCGATTACGAGGAGGGAAGTATTATCACCCTACAACGTCCGTTAAAACGGTTACCCTATAATTAATTATATACAAACTATTTATTTATTTATTTATTTATTTATTTTTACCCCAAAAAGAATAATAAAAAAAATTAAATTATTTACATTAATGATAGAAGAAAAATATAATTTTTTTATTAATTTGGTTTGACAAGGGGAAGACCTTGCTCCTACGTATCCCTAGGTGAAATAGGGAAATCAAAACACACGTAGTTCTTGGGTAGAAAATATTTGTGTGTTGACCGATTTTATTATTATTTTTATTTATATACGTATTAAAAAAAATAAAAATGTAATAGATATATAATAATGATGATAAATATAATAATAATAATAATAATATTTGTTTGTTTTAATGTAAAAAAGAAATTAATTTTTTTTTAAGAAAAAAAAAATAATTTCGTAACGTGGCGGTTTGTGAACGAGACAAATGGACACGACAGTGAAATAATCTGTTAGATTATTCGCTCGTACGTTGTCGGATCTGTCGCGACACAAAGGCCACCAATGATTGAAAGTAAATAATATGGTGTAGCGAGCGAGGATGAATTTCATCCGGCGGCAACAACCATTAGTTCTAATCTTAAGGGTAAAAACATTTATCCGTTATAAATTTTTTATTTGATAAAGACGTGTTATGAAATTGTTTATTAAATTACAGTATGATAAAATTTGTTTTCTTGATCCATAAACATCAACTAATTATATTTTTTATTATTTTATATTACAAAGAAGACAATTTTTAGGATTAAACGATTTAAAAAATAAAATGAAAACTTAACATATGAGTTTATTTCTATAAACAACAAAAAAAATAGAAAGAGAAAATATATATATATATATATATATATATATATATATATTAAAAAAGGATGTAAAAATAAAAATAAAAAAACTAATAAGTAGACTAGAGAAAAGAATAAGAAAATGGTACCTTACTAGACTGATTACTTCAAGATCAGATTCTCTCCTTCTCTTTTGCTAACTAATCTCTCTATTTTTTTTTGTGCTCTCAGTTTGTCTTTCCAATTGTGTTCCCTTTGTGCTCTTGTGGCAGACTATTTATAGATTTTTTGGTGTAGATTTCAAAAGACAAAAGAATAATTGTCAATTGATTACTATTAATCTATTTTTCGGTTTCTTTTCTTTTAATTGACCACAATTATACCGATTCTTATTGTCATTGATTCATTTCTTCGGTTTTCTTTTCGATTCAATTGATTACCATTATTCTGATTTTTATGACTATCAATCAATTTCTTTTCTGTTTTTTTTTTCATTTATTTTGATCATCATTGCATCAATTTTTATGACAATCAATTCATTTCTTTTCAGTTTCCTTTATTTATTTATTTATTTATTTTTATATTTTAGAGAAGAATCTGAACAAGAATTAGAGGCAAACAAGAACCGAAAACACTTGTGATTGTTTAAAGCTTATATTCCTAATTATTTAATTTTATTTTTCATATTTCTTCACATATATTTATACATTTATTATTATTGTCATTATTATTATTATTTCCTTTTTTAATAAAAAAAAATCGGACAAAATTAGGTGTCAACAGCCTAATTGTTTATTTTTATTATTTCTTTTATTTTTTATTATTATTATTTTTTTTAATTATATATCTATTATATTTCATAAAACTTTAAAAGTGGCGGACAAAATTAGGTGTCTACAGCTGCCCCTCTTTGCTTTGATTTTACTTGAGAGTAAAAGAAAAGTAAAGATAACAACACTAATTTTGTCCAAAAAATAGAGGTTTGTTGGAGAACAACGTAAGTTGTTTTCCAGTTTGGGTGCGAGTCGTTTTCCCGGCTTTAAGATGCGGGTCGTTTTCTCGGCTTTGGGTGCGAGTCGTTTTCCCGGTTTTAACATACGGGTTGTTTTCTCGGCTTTGGGTGCGAGTCGTTTTCCCGGCTTTAACATGCGGGTCGTTTTCTCGGCTTTGGTATGCGAGTTGTTTTCTCGGCTTCGGGTGCGAGTCGTTTTCCCGGCTTCAACATGCGGGTCGTTTTCTCGGCTTCGGGTGCGAGTCGTTTTCCCGGCTTCAACATGCGGGTCGTTTTCTCGGCTTCGGGGTGCGAGTCGTTTTCCTGGCTTCAACATGCGGGTCGTTTTCTCGGCTTCAGGTGCGAGTCGTTTTCCCGGCTTCAACATGCGGATCGTTTTCTCGGCTTTAAATTTAAAAAATGTTATGAATAAATCAATATGTTGGTTTTTATTAATATTTTTATTGGGCACGATCATTATCATCACGAATGAGAAAAGAAACATATACAAATTTTTCTTTTGGACTTTATTATATTTTTTTTGTACCCTATTTTTTGTCTAAGTCGTCTTTTTAGGTTTTTAACCTAGCGGATATTTATTATTATTTTTTGACCCTAATTTTTGTCTAGGTTGTCCCTTTCTGGTTTTCAACTTAGGGGGTACTCATTATTTAAATATCATACCTTTTTTACGACGTCTGAGTTTTCATGGAGGACTAAAATTTTTTCTATCCATATTCGTGAGGATCAAAGCCCTACTTGAGAAAGCTTTCTTCTTGACTTATGGACCCTCTTAGTTAGGGCTATTTTCCACAATAATCCTTTTGAATGGGTAAGATATTTTTTATCACCGAGTCTCGTTCCCAAAATTCTTGAGGACGTATTTTTTTTTACGCTTTTTTTTCAATCCTTTATGATATAATTGCTCATGTCATAAGATCACCAACCTTATTTCCTTCAATTAAATTCAATTGATTGGAACGGGTTTGTACACATTCTGACTCATCTAGTTTGGCTTCCATTAATACTTTTAGCGAGGGGATTTCTACTTCAATAGGCAGCACAACCTCCATCCCATATACTAGGCAAAAGTGGTTGCCCCAGTTGGAATGCATATCGAGATACGATACCCGTGTAGTGAAAACAACAATATCTCTTGCCAATCTTTGTATGTGACAGCCATTTTCTAAATAACATTTATATATATATATATATATATTTTATTTTTATGTTACAATCTTCGTTCTACGCAATTGTTTGATTTTTTTCGTAAAAGTTTAAAGATCAATTCACAAGTGGCAGTTAGTTGTGATATAAATCTTGAAATATAATTTAGTCTCCCAAGAAAACCCACGAATCTCTCTCTCTCTGTACTTTGGGGAGGCATTTCCCAATGGCTCGAACTTTATTTGAGTCGATCTCTATTATTTTATGACTAACCACAAATTTTAGCAATTTATCTGACTGTACGTCCAAAGTGCATTTAAAGGGATTGAGTTTTAGCTTGAACTTTTGAAATCTTTCAAAGAGTTTCTTTAGATCAATCACATGTTTTTCTTTTGTTTATGATTTAGCAATCATGTCATCTATATAAACTCCTATCTCTTTATGTATCATGTCATCGAATAAAGTTACATAGCTCTTTAGTAGGTTGCCCCAACATTCTTCAGTTCAAAATGCATGTAACACAATGTTCCCTTAGGGGTGATGAAAGTCTTTTTTCTTCTTCATATCTTCGACTACCGTCTTGATTTGATTATATCTTGAGCAAGTTTCTGTAAAGGAGAAAAAGTGAATGCCGAGCCATATTGTCATCCAAAATATAGATGTGAGGTAACGAGAAATCATCTTTAGGATTGGCTTTGTTAAGGTCTCTATAGTCGACAAATTTTGCCATCTTTTTTAACACCAGTACAATATTGGCTATCCATTGGGGATAATTTGCCCCAACGAGGAACCCAACGCCAATTTTTTACTTCTTCCCTGATTTTTAATGACATATCAGGCTTTATTCTCCTTAATACTTGTTTGACTGAAGAAAAATATGGTTTTAAGGGAAATTTATGCTTCACTATGCTAGTATCCAATCCATACATATCCTGATATGATAGGCAAAAATATCTTTCTATTCGTGTAGGATTTCGATTAGTTCATGATATACTTCTTTCTTTAAGATAATATCGACTCTAATTTCCTTTCTATTTTCTTTTTTCCCTAGATTAATCATTTTTATTGGTTCCTTCTGGGGCATAAAGCCTCACCTTCTTTTTCTACCGATTTTAACAATTATAGGGGAAATGCATAATCTTCTTCATTATCCTTTATTTCCTGATTAGTTAGATGGTCAAAGTTATGTGGCAGAATTTTAGTATAATCATATGTGAATGAATTAAAAGAATTGCATTGAATACTATAGGAAACTTGATTGTCTCCCAATTCTTGATTTTTGTTTTTGCATCATATGGACGAACTCAATTAGCATCATCGATGGAAAGATCATCTCTAGCTACTGCAATTAATCTTGTTTGTCTTTCCTTTTTTTTCTTTTTTTTTTGTTTGGCCAATCTTTGTTTGTCGACTTTGGTTGATTCGTAATCTAAACCCTATTTATCTCTATTCTCATGAAACTCCTTTGAGTCGTTCTTCATTATTCCCCAAACCGTGTCATGGATGATGCCCCCAGCTTAACATGAATCTAACGACCGTAATAATTGTGTTTGATAGATGTAGTTCTATGTTTTCATCTCGACGTAAGCGTTGTCCACGATTTCAAGTGCTTGGAAAGCGATCTCTAGAGCTTACTCTATCGTCTCAACGTACGGTGTGGTGGAAAACTTACTCACCAACGAGTCTTCCTCTTCTGACACGGTTATCAATTGGTCATATTTCATATCCTTTAGCTTTTGATGTAGAGTTGATGGCACCACACCAATAGAATGGATCCATGGTCTCTTAAATAAGCAACTATAGGCGGGTACAATATCCATCGAATGTAACGTGATTTCAAAAGTGATCGGGCCTATTTGAATTGGGAGTTCAATTTATCCCATCATTTCTCTATACTCCCATCGAAAGTTTTAACAAGGACTCTTGATATCATATGATCGCGGCACATTTCTGATATGTGCAACGCTTTGTTATGGCCTATTTCTTTGATGCACAGTTCGTCATTTATGAAGGTTATGTGACTGTTAGTAGTAATGTTATTTATGATGCCTCCATATTTGTCACAAGTGATATCTTGAGTGATGTGGACTTCATTTAGTATTTTTTGTAATAGCTTCCTATGGGACTCAGAATTCATCAGCAAATATATCAACAAAAATTTTGAGGGGGCGACCTAGCTTTTAAATCATATGATGAAGGCTAGTCAACCAAGCTCTTAAAACAAAGGATGAGGGACAATCAACTCTGCTCTTAAATCAGAGGATGTGGGTCAATATCTTGTCTTTTAAATAATATGGTGTGGGTTAGTGTCTCAAATTTAAATTTAACCACTAAATATGAAATGTCATGAATGCATTTAATGAATGAACATTTTCCTTCATTTTGATCTTTTTTTTTTTAAAAAAAAAAATTTCAATCAATTTTTTTTCAATTTTTTTTTCTTTCACCTCTTTACGGACATATCCTAGATTCATGGATGAAAAATATGCACCACTTCAAATAAGTGATGGTGATTGTCTTTTTAATCTTTAAAAAGATTTTTTCTTACATCATCGACTTGATCTTTTGTTGCCCCTACCTTACATGTAAAGACATTATACTAGTTTTGACCTCTTGACATTCACATAATTTGTGCCCCAACATATGATTATCATAAAAATGTATTTTGAAAGAGAAAAAAAAAGATTTATAACACAAGAAAGTAGTGAAGGATGGTTTAGACAATGATATTTAATGAGAAAATCTATGGTACAAAAAAATATTGATAGAAAGAAAAGAAGATAATGTGGTCTCATATGGGTAAATGACCCAATTTGTTAGTAGTTTTTCATAAAATAAATGTGCTAATAACTCATGCCACATTTTCAATCATGTTATTAAACTGCTTTGGAAGATATGATTTCCTCCAATCAATATTCACAGTCTTTCAGAATATGTTCAGCTTCGACTTTGATGTGTGTATATAAGCTATATTCTTTGATCATCCTTTTTTAGATTCTCAAAAAGTGATCTTCTTTGATTCTATTTTTTTTTGTCCTTAATTTTTGCTTAGATTGTCTTTTCGGGTTTTCAACCTAACCGCTTTTTTTTAACTTTTGCCTAGGTCACTCTTTTGGGTGTTCAACTTACCAAGTCTTCATTAATTTTTGCATCCTCATCTTTGCCAAGGTCGCCCTTTCGGGTTTTCAACCAAGCGAGTTTTTATTCATTTTTGTACCCATATTTTTGCCTAGGTTGCCATTTCAGATTTTCAACCTAGCGGGTATTTATTGTTATTTCTTTTTTTTTATACCCTAATTTTTGCCCAGGTTGTCCTTTCAGGTTTTCAACCTAGCGGGTATTTATTATTATTATTCTTGCACCCTAATTTTTGCCTACGTCGCCCTTTCGGGTTTTCAACCTAGCGGGTATTCATTTAGATGTAATACTTCTTGAAGCATCAATGTTGCAAGTAGTGATAAGTCTTCTTAACCCATATTGGTGTGGAGCAGAGCCACACTTGAATGTGTTTTTATGGTATTGGGGGCTCATATAGTTGGGAGTTCATTTATCTTGCCAGTCCTTTTTGACATGTGAAATATTCTTGAATGCTAATTCTTTCTTTTGAAGCTCTGAAGTTCATATGTTCTTCTTTTAAGACCTTGTGTCCTTGACATGAGGTAGTCAACATTTCTCTTGAATTGAGTTTAATCGGTCAATACATGTCGTTACTCTTCATAAGGGGGTTTTTTGTTCGAGTGGGTTGCACTGCCTTTGTTCTATATAATAAAAAACAAAGGGGTGCCCCAGTTATATGCTGATACTCATGGAGGGTATTCTACAGTTACGAGGTGATGTTTGGTACAAGAATTTTTCATATAATTTTCTTATATATTTGATAATGAGCAGGGTAGTCGTGAATTTTATTCTTGTGAATGACTATTCTTCATTGTGACTCACTTTGAATATTGAAGATAAAGTAGCTAAGTTAGCTAGTTGATTATATTATTGAGGGAGATGATAGAAAATGACTTCAATATTTTTTAGACATTTGTCTAACGTGTATATACAAAATGATCATCTTCTTATTCTAACTTTTCCATTCTTGATTTAGTTGATTTGAGGATTACATTCAAGCCTCATGTATGTTCAACATCTTCATTTTCGATTCGTAGGCGGCTAGAATATCCATGGCACAAACTTGAAATTCCCCACATGATTGACATATTCGAAACATATTTAGACAATGATTAAGATAAAACCACTTGTCTAAGGGGATTAACGTGACGTTAATCTCATGCCCCAACATATCGAAGTCCATCCAAATAGTGGGTTTTTGTATCGTTATCACATTCCGTGGAATTTATAGCATGATTGAAATTATGTATGCGATTTTAGAAAACTTTATTATGAATGAACTACTTCCAAATATGTTTGGTATATGGTTTAAAGAAGAGAAAGACAAATAATGTTTGGTAAGAGATTGTGAAATGTATGATGAGTGAGAATGGAAAAGGAAACAATACAAAATGCATTTATTGATATTCAAAATATTGGGGCACATCAATATGATCAATGTGTTAGGATCAAATTAAATAACATCAACAATCATGGGGGAACTTGCCCCTTGTATATATATGGGGGAACATAGTCAATAACTTCAAAGTTGTGTTTAGTCAAGGTTTTTCTTCAACAGTCATCAAAAATTTATACAGGGTTTGCCATTTTTTAGATTGATGACATCAAATAATAATCGGTAGTGATGAAAGTTCAATCATAGACGACCCAACTTCTAGAGATTTACTTGTGGCGAAAGCCAACGAAGTATGTAAAAGTTGGGGGTGTATGATGGATATGAATCTAATTAATATCATATTTAAATCTTGTGGACAAGTGACTTGGGAAAGAGTATAACCAAAAAGTAGACTAAAAGGTGACAATTGTTAGACTTATGAAATCAAGGGGTAACACATGAATTCCTCGTGATATTTTTTTTTATGAAGGATCCCCATGATTTCAAGTATCGAGGGTTGTAAGATTTTCAATCTTTTAGCCATATGATTTTTCATTTGGTTGACACCATCTTTGTATGTTTCAATTCATCCATGATTTTAACTCAGGAACATATCCGGTAAGGGTGTCACAATATTTTTTCTTTTTGCTTTTTTTTTTTTTTGTCTTTTG
>JBBPBT010000850.1:16368663-16381717 GCA_037974875.1 Cicer bijugum | reverse complement strand
ATATTCAAAGTAAAATATTAAGGTAGAAGAAAGATTTGTGTGCTTAGTATATGAGAAATATAAAAATGAAGACACTAATATTAATAGAGCAAAATGAAACACAAATATTTTTGTTTATTCTTATAAATTTAAGAAGTACATTTATTGAATATCTTATTATTAAGAAGTATATATTACATATTTATATTGCTTTTTTGCAGCACCATCCGACAAATTTGTTGCAGCACGCACTTAATATATGAAAACCATTATTACCAACATATGAATGTGAATCTCTCTCTACATTTCCAGCTGTACCATGCTCACTGCTTTCTGCCACCAAAATACTTGCAATGGCAAAAACCAATATCACTAACTTCAAAACCATCTTCAAAGAACTTTCCATTATATATATTATAACTTTTCTAAAGTTTTTAAGAAAATACAAATGATTAACTTGCAATGAAATGTGAGTACAAAATGTACATATTTATAAGTAGGGGAAGATTTCTTAGAAGGCTTATTATTGAAAACATTCTATAATTAATAATTTTTAATTCCTATCATTTCAACTATTTCTTTATTTTTTGTCAAAAAAGAGTAAACTATTTATTTGTTTTGTTGACTACTTTTTAACATGCTCTCATTCAGCGGATGTTACACAAAATATTTGGGAGAGCTGGGGAGCGACAAGTATTAACTAAAATATTATAATTTAAATTTAAATATTATAATTAAATTTTTTAAAAGTCATATAGTTTTTCTCATAGTATCATACAATTCATCCATAGTAGACAAGTTGAAAAAAAATAGAGTTTGTTTGTTGAATAGCTAATTAGGAATTAGAGTTTGTTTGTTCGAGATTAGTTAGTTTATCCTTTCATACATATATATATATATATAGGTATTGTATTAATTTTATTATAATTTTAGTAGAGATAAAAATTACTCAAAGTTATATAGTTTAAGAATATTTTAATAATTTATCACTACTATGATAATATATCGTTAGTTATTATATATATATATATATATATATATATATATATATATATATATATGTTTATATATAAACATACAACACTTTTGCCCTACTGCAACGCGTAAAAACTGTTGTTTAACGTAAAAAAACTGTGGCCATAATCTACGACAACGGTTTTCTGACCGTGGGGAACCAAGGCGTTGCCTTAGCCTAACGCAACGGTTTTTTGAGAAACAGCAACACTTTTTAAAACCGTACTGGTAGCTACCTCTACCAGAACGGTTTTTCAAATTGACAACAACAACGGTTTTATGGTGTTGCCAAATTAAAACCGTTCTTGTAGGTTCCTTTTTCAATTAAGTTACGGCAATGCTTTAAAACCGTTGCAAAAAGTAAAAATTTTTTATAAAAAAAATAATTTCATAAATTATTGTATTTTAGAAAAATAATTTTAGTAAAATATTATTATTGAAATTCTATAATAAATTTAAAAATATAACAATTGTTAATACTAAATTATTGTAATGTACTGTAATAAATTCATAATATAACTATTGCAATAGTATAAATTCATAAAGTTCATTGTCATATAGATGAAACGTTGTAACTCTTGATCATTCATACAATGTATTTGCAGTGATTCAATTTCTCTAATTTATATTCTAGAGATAAGGAGACAATCAAAATAACAAAAATAAAATTCCTTATCTATAAAAACAAATACACAATGCAAACTTAAGTATCAACATCTATTTCTTCATCTTGTGCTTCCAATTGTTGAAATTCATCATCGTTATCACCATCATTCATCTACAAAATAAAAATAATATACTCAATAAGTAAAATCATGAGTAAATGAAAAAATGTTAAAGTCTATAATAGTAATATAGTTCTAACAATACAATACTATATATATATTAGTAATATAGTTCTAACAATACTATATATATAATTCTAACAATAATATTTCTAACTGTAATATAGTTCAGTCTTACTTCATTATTATTAGGAGCATGTGTTGATGTAGAAGAACATAGAGTACTGTTAGCATCACCTGGAGTTGATAAAAAAGCTGCTAAAGCATCTATATTCAATCCTACAGTGTTTGAGTTCAACATTGTCTTAAGAATAAGCTGAAATTTTCCTTCCATCACTTCCCTTTCCTTACGTTGTTTCTCCTCTATTTCTTGTATCTTATCATTAAAGTGTTTTATCTCCTGAGCGTGTTCTCTTTTAAGTTTTGAAATTTCTTCATTTCTTCTCAAGAGAGTTGGTGTTGAAGTTCTTCCGTGACAACGAAATCTCCCAGGTTTTTCTTTGCCACACACACTCTAAAAGGCTTCTAAAGATGACTGTTCATCTTTTTCAATTAAGTCTTGAAGCTCTATCTAGCATAAATAATAATATTAAATGAATAATTGTATGCATAACTAATATTACAAATGTGTGACAATAACTATATTTAACAAGTAATTATATCTTACTTGAATGTGGTCTTCTTTCCAATATTCCAATAAGTTCTTAAAGCCTTCTTCTGGTACCTCATGAGAACGATTTTTTAACCGCTCGTGCGTGGTTTTGTACTTACTAAAATGCTCCTTTTTAAGAAAACATTTGTATCTTCTCCAAGCATCATTTAAAATAGCAAATACAGCTTTTCTTCCTTTCTCTGGAATGATGTATTTTTGCTGCAAAAATAAAAGAAACATATTAGAATCTCTATTTATAAAAGTATGCTAATCCATACATTCAAATTAAAAAGTAAGTACATTTAGATAAGCCCACACATGATCTATATTTAGATCCTTCCAAGTCCTAATCAAAGCCTTCCAGTTATTGAAAGTGAGAGGACACAAATCTGAACTTCTTGCGATTGTCCCCAAAAAACTACTAAGTTCAGAAACTGTCTTTTCATCAGGCCCAACCGGTTGTCCTTCTTCATTCAAGATGATCTCTTGTCTATCTTTAAACTCTCGTGAATGAATTTTCCGACATATAGTTTTTCCTCGTTTTTTTTTATTAATCCTGAAAATAAACCACATAATAGTAATTAAAAAAGTATAAAATAAATTGCAAATTTTTATATCCAATATGTAATCAACAAAAACATATATACCATTGGTTCCCTCACTTTCCTCACTTTCGCAGTTGATACCCTCCTCCATTTCATTTTCTTCTATATCTTCATCTCCTGAATCCTCTACTCCATGTTGTTCCTTATTCTTATTGAGATATTTGCTAAGTGACATAGGTGGACATTTTGGAATAGTTTTTTTCTTCTTATAGGCTTGTTGATGTACTGGTGATCCTTGAACTTGATTTCCCATGGTAGAGTTGACTTGCCTCTTAAGGTTATTGTTTTGAAGGAGTCCTTTGTTTTTTTCCTCAATTTTCTTAGAGACTTTGTATTCTATTGAACCTTGAGTAGCCATTGTTGACTTTTGTTGCTTCTGAAGATTATTCATTTTAGAAAGTGTTTTGTTTTGCTCATCAGTTTTCTTAGAGACTTGGGATTCTATTAAACCTTGAAGACAAGGAGTCTTTGTAGACCAAAGTTGTCTCTTGATATTATTATTTTGACCAACCCCTTTGTTCTTCTCAACAATTTTCTTAGATGGTTCAAGAATTGGTTGGACTGCAACTACCTTTTGGTTTGGCTTTTTATGTTGTGTTTGAATTGAATTCCCAGCTTCCAATGATTGCTTCGATTGGTCTAGCTTTTGATTGCTTTCTTTTATAGATTTAGCATTTTCTAACTTGACTCTATATTGCCGCATTAAGTCATTGCTGGACTTAGCTTGAATATCAAGCCGAAAACCATTCCCTTTGTTCATTTTCCTGCAATCAAACAAAAGAAATAACATCGAGAATTATTATTCAAAGTCCAAAATGAGTAACAAACAGTCCATAAAACAGCAATCTAAATAGTAACAACAGAATATAAATCAGCAGTATATATCAGCATAAAAACAGCAGTCCATAAAAACAGCAGTATATATCAGCATAAAAATAGCAGTCCAAATAGTAACAACAGAATATAAATCAGCCTTATATATCAGCAGCATATATAGCAGTATATATCAGCAGCAGCAGTATATATCAGCATAAAAACAGCAGTCCATTATAAATCAGCATAAAAACAACATATATATCAGCAGTATATATCAGCATAAAAACAGCAGCAGCATAGAAACAACAGCATAAAATCAGCTATAATATTATAAAATGGAAATAATTTACAGTTTGTATATATCAGCATAAAATCAGCCATGATAAATAAAGAAACATAAAACTAGAGATCATCTATAATCTTATAAAATGGAAATAATTTACAGTTAGCCTATTATCTTCCTTTTGTCTACCAGTGTTGTCAAGTTTTTACCTTGTGAGGCAGGATGCGAGAATTTGGATTCGAAAAATTAGGGTTCTACTGAATTTGAGAAATCTTTAAAAATAAAACAGAATTTCAGTGAAATAAGCGAAAAATTAATCAACCATTTCGTAGCAAAATTAAACCTAATAGTAGAGCAAAATAGGGTTTCAAGAGAGGGAAAATGAGAAAATACAAAATACATACCTTGAACGAAGTTGGTTTACGCGACACAGATCCTCAAACCAAAAACACGGTATGAATGAATAGCGTACGCGACACAGATATGGGTTACGCCGGAGATGGGTTACGCGAATGAGAGAAGGCTAGGTTGCTAGGTTTCTGAAATTCTAAGATAGGTTTCAAGAGAGGGAAAGTGACAAGGCTTTGATGTTGAAAAAGTGAGATAGGGTTTCAAGAGAAGAAAAATGAGAATGGTTGAAAATCTGAATAGGGTTTCAAATAAAGAAGTGACTCTTATAACCATTAGCTTAAAGTTTTGGATGAAGATGTAGTAGATCAAATTTAGTGACATAGGTTACTCGCACTTGAAGGAAGATTGTTGGAATTCAAGTATGAGTGGTTAATCTATCGTTGACTTAGATTGGAAAAAATGTTGGATATATAAAACATGTAATTCATATGTTGAATGTCTTAAGGTTTTGGGTTAAGATATGATTTCAAAATGCCTTACGATTTTTGAGCATTTGACTCTTTAGTGTCAGGAGTAGGAAGGATCAGGAGGACGAGACCGGCGAGAATACGAGGAATATTCAAAACATCATGTAGTAAGAAAAAAATTGTTAAACCACGTGTTGTTAATAACCTATCTCTCATGCCGATGTCGACGATTGGTACTAGTGATTGAGCTATTCCTCTATATCTTGAGGTCCCTATAGAGCCTTATACCATAGACGAAATAATGGATCCCGGATGTGTTGATTGCTACAACCGCATTGTCATTATTCCATAAGGAGATGGATATGTAAACTATTTTAAATTATGACCATTAAATATTTCATTATTGTCAATTATTGTATTTTACATTATTTTACTAATTAGTTTTTATATTTAATTTGCATGTAAACTTTGAAGAAATCTTCCTTTTAAATCATCTGTAAAGAAAATTGCCGAAGTCATACAAAATATAATAAACCATAATTGTCTTGGGGTGAGATAAAATAGGATATGCCACCTCAATTTAGTGAAGTTAATCAATTTTTTCATTGTCTCAAAATAAGGGATTAGATTAATTTATTTAATTACTAATTATACATTTGATTGCTTAATTGAATTATATTTTTAATATTTTTTAAATTTAAACAAACAATAGAAAAAGTGTACTTAAAAAAGAGAGCATAATGTTGCAGTTTTGACTTCTTTTGACCATCGTTTCTAATAGTCCAAAATACTTTCAATGGCAAAAACCAATATCACTAACTTCAAAACCATCTTCAAAGAACTTTCCATTATATATATTATAACTTTTCTAAAGTTTTTAAGAAAATACAAATGATTAACTTGCAATGAAATGTGAATACAAAATGTACATATTTAAAAGTAGGGGAAGATTTCTTAGAAGGCTTATTATTGAAAACATTCTATAATTGAGTAATAATTTTTAATTCCTATCATTTCAACTATTTCTTTATTCTTTAGTCAAAAAAGAGAAAACTATTTATTTGTTTTGTTGACTACTTTTTAACATGCTCTCATTCAACGGATGTTGCACAAAATATTTAGGGGAATTGGGGAGTATTATAATTTAAATATTATAATTAAATTTTTTAAAAGTCATATAGTTTTTCTCAGAGTATCACACAATTCATTCATAGTAGACAAGTTGAAAAAAATTAGAATTTCAATTTTCACAATTCACACAATTTTCACACGTCACACAATTTTCACAAATCATACGATTCACACAATTCAATCAGATAAAATATATTCATTTATAATTTTCATCTTTGTCAAAAAACTTCTTCTTGAAAAAATACATCAATTTTTTTATATTTAAATATCGTGTCACTTCTAAAAAAATACACATATTAATTAAAACAATTTACAATTAAAAAAATAGTATCACACTATATCATATATCAAATGATTAACATGAAAAAAAGATTGTTAATAATTAATAGTTGAATAGCTAATTAGGAATTAAAGTTTATTGGTTCGAAATTAGTTAGTTTATACTTTCATATATATATATATATATATATATATATATATATATATAAATTGTGGTGGCTGCTCCTCGCTCCCCAAAATCCGCCACTACTCTCATTTATAATAAGTAAGTTGTAAATTATATACATATATTATCATGAATGAATAAAATTTAATATCATACGTATTCTAAAAGTTGATTTGTTCTAAAAAATAGGTGATTTAAAAAAAAACGTAAGTACCATATTTATTTGTAAACTATAATGTAATATATTAAATTTATTTTCATTCACATTTAAAATCGAGTAAAATATATATTTATTAAAGAATATTTTCTTAAAAAACAGCAAACTTTTTAGTCAAAATGTAAGTAAGAAAAAATTTAGGCATTAAAATCTATATTTGTAAGTAGATATTAAATGTATCACACGTGTCATAGTATTCTTATCTGCATATGATTACTTCAAGTATAACATTTATTTATAATGATCAGTTCCAACTTTTCATGCATATATTGAATTTAAATTTTTTTTATAAATTTCAACTATAAGTGTAGTATTTTAATTTTGTCTGATTAGTTAAAAAAAATTCAAAAAGAGAATACGTCATAATGATATCTTTAATTTTATATATTTACAATCATAATTTTATTGTACTACAAAATTTAAAAAAAAAATCAAAATTAAATTTATAAATTTATTCAAATAATTGAACTCACATTTTCATTGCTGTTTTAATAAAGTGTCTAATTTACATTATAAAAATATAAAAAAAAATAAAAAGAAACAATAACTAAAAACAAATAAAAATAATGTTTTTGGTAGAAATAGTACAAGTTTCTCTCCTCTACATTTTAAGCTTTCATGTTTTCCTGTTTTTGAATCTCCACTAACTTTCCACTCAATCAAAAAGTAGAAGTCCCACCTTTACCAACTATACACTTCACCAAAAAGTAAAAGTCTCATCTTCACTTGTCACTCTATAATTTATGCAAAACAATAGAAAAATTGGAATTCAATTTATCTCATTGATGCAACGATTCATCCTTGTGGCCACTGGTGGTGGTGGAGCTTAGTAGGGACTAGAGGGGATCGCAGCCACCCCAAAGAAGAAAAAAATTAAAGGTAAAATGCCCAAAATACCCTCATTAAAACTAAGAAATTAATTATACTTTAAACCTAAATCTCTCTTCCTCTCTCTTCCAGATCCATTCTTCATGTTTCTCTCCCTCATGCGAACACGATTCTGAAACAGTGAAATACACGATTCTTCATCAGCTTCACAATTGCGCCCTATGCCTCTGCTCGCTGCCGAGCGGCCTCGCCCTATCGCCCTCGATCCTCGCCCTGTCGGCAATCACCCTCACCTCCACCTTGGTTGGTCGTTTGTCAAAACTCAAAAGGTTCAAATTTCAATTCGTATTATCATCAAAAATCAGAATTGATGTTTCATGTTTGGAGTTTCGTTTGTTTGGAGTTTGTTTCAAATTTGATGTTAGTACTGATATTTTTTTTAGTTTTTTTTTGTTGCATATAAGAAGTTTGAGTTTTTGTCGATATTAGATGTTCGAGTTGTTTTGTTGCATATAAGGTGTTTGATTTTTGTTTTCATTTAATTTTCACTGAATATATGTTTTATGTTTCCTAAATTCGTTGATTTAGAGAAGTTTGTGAGAATGAAGAATAGTAAAAGATTTGATTCTTTTTTCAGGAGTAAAAGTTGTGAGAGTGAAAGAGATGAAGAAATTATAACTTCTACATCTGAAACTATCTTGGAGAATCCGAGAATTGAAGAAAATGAGAATCATCTTTTCAAGGTTCCTAGAGTTTTCGAAGATGACTTTGAGAAATATTTAGATGACATTGGTACAGGTTTTAGAAATTAGAAGAAAATTAAAAATGGAAAATTTTGTGCCTTTCTCAAACATATAGGGATGGATCCTTGCTCACCACACAACAATGCAATGAAATCTTGTCTAGACTTGTTGAATCAAGATGGAAATATTAGGAATATTTTTTTCAAGTGCAAAGCTCATAACAAATTTTAAAGAATCGAATACGTCTCAAGACATCAATTGACACTGCTCGTTGGTTAACACTTCAAACTTGTGTTTTTAGGGGACATGATGAAACTAGCGTGTCAAGAAATCAAGGTAATTTTTTTCAATTGATAAAAATCTTGGCAACTTACAATGATGAAGTTGCGAAAGTTATGTTGGAAAATACTCCATATAATTTCAAGTATACTTCACATCAAATTCAAAAAGAACTCTTGCATTTTCTTTCTAGTAGGGTGATAAAACATAACTGTGAAGGAATTGGTGATTCCAAATTTTGCATCATTGTGATGAAGCTCGTGATGAATCCGAAAGGGAACAAATGTCTCTTGTGTTAAGATTTGTTGACAAAGTTGGTTTAATACAAGAGCGAGTTTTTTTTATGGCACATGTTAAAGACACAACAACTTTAACTCTAATAGAAGAAGTATGTGATATACTTTCTCGATACAATTTTGATGTTTCTAACATGTGTGGTCAAGGGTATGATGGTGCTAGTAATATAAGAGGAGAATGGAACGTTTTACAAGCACTATTTATGAAAGATTGTCCTTATGTATACTATGTCGATTATTTTGCTCATTGATTGCAACTTGTTTTGGTTACTGCATCAAGAGAAATTGTTCCAATTTATAAATTTTTTTAGAAGCTAACTTTTGTTGTTAATGTTGTTTGTTCTTCTACTAAGCGTCATGATGAGTTACAAGCTGCTCAATTAGAGAAAATTGCACATTTGTTAGAAATTGATGAGATTGTAAATAGTAATGGTATAAATTAAATTGGTACTTTAAAACAAGCTGGTGATACTCACGGGGGATCACATTTCTCTTCTATTTGTAGCTTGATAAATATGTATGAGGCAACTTTTACTGTTTAAAAAAAATGAAAGAGGAAATTATTCTACACGTGGGGATGCTGATAGTATCTATAATTATTTGAATGCGTTTGATTTTATATTTATCTTGTATTTGATGAAAGAAATTATGGGAATTACCGATATACTTTGTCAAGCCTTACAACAACAATCTCATGATATAGTTAATGCCATGTGTTTGGTTGGAAATAAAAAATCTATTTTTCAAGCATTGAGAGAAGATGGTTGGGATGCATTATTTACTGAACTGAAGACTTTTTTGTGAAAAACATGATATTAAGATCCCTGATATCAACTATGTTCATTCAATAACAAGATTTGGACGCTCTCGTCTTCAACAAGGTCAGGTTACAATAGAGCATTATTTTAGAGTTGAAATATTTTGTACTGCCATTGATCAACAATTACAAGAGTTGAATAATAGATTTAGTGAGCTAGCAATGAATTTGTTAACTCTAAATTGTGCTTTGACTCCTAAGGATAATTATAAAGCTTTTAACATTGAAAAAATTTGCACTCTAGTTGAAAAATATTACTCTATGGATTTCAATATGCTAGAGAAAATTAATTTGAAATTTCAACTCCAGCATTTCTTGGTTGATGCTCATCAAGATTTAAATTTGAAGAATTTATCAACCATCCAAAATTTGTGCTCATGTTTGGTTGCAACTGAAAAGGCACAAAATTTCTACTTGATTGATAGACTACTTCGTTTTATCATGACTCTTCCGGTTTCTACTGCCACAATTGAAAGATTTTGTTCAGCGATGAAAATTATTAAATATAGGTTAAGAAATAAGATGGAAGCTGACTTTTTGAAAGATAGCATGACGATTTATATTAAAAGAGAAATTGCTGCAAGTATCACTTCTAAGTCTATTATTGATGATTTCAAGTTAATTAAAGAACCTAGAACATTACTTCAAGGTATTCCTAAGTCATGTAGTTAAATTATTTGATATTTCACTTTGTGTTTATTATAACTTAATTTTTTGCTATATAATATTATTTGTAAATTTAATTTATACATTATATTTTTATGTCGGTCACCCAAGTTTCTTATTCAAGCTCCGTCACTGCTTGTAGCCTATAAATTGATAACCAAAATTTGGTTTGAGAGAGTTTTATTTTCCTTAAAAATTAAAATAGGAAAAATAGAGTTCTTCTTTGCTTCTAAGATCAACAAAGAAAACCACCATCTTCTTAAAATGTAGAGAGTTAGAGAGAGCATGAGTCACACATCACCACCTTCATCATCCTTTACAAATCCCTTAAAAAACCATCATTAAATCGACCTCCAAAAATCACCACCACGAGCACTACCATCAAAGTATCCACACAACCACCTCCGTCAACTTTGACCTCCGACGAAATACCACCACGAAAGCTACCTCTAGAGCGTCCACTCGGTCACCACCGTCAACTTCGACTCTAAACGAACCACCATCGTGGGTAACTCTCTTTGAGTTGTTAAGAAATAAGTTATACCATTTGGTGGCTTTAAAAACTCAATTTTAAAATTGAAAATAATAAAAGATATTCTTAAACGGATTAATTGGATGAGACATCTTTTTACTCTTTGAATTTTTGAGACACGAGTTGTACAATTTAATAGTCTTAAAACTTTTTTTAAAAAAAATAATTATTCAAATCAATCAAACTCTTTATTTTATTTTTTTCCGTCAAAACAACTTTTTTTTATCAACAACAAAACACAATTTCTTTAAAAGTAATCAACACATCCGCATTTTCTACCCAAGAATTACTTAGCTTTGATTAATCCATCGCACCAGGAGATACGTAGGAGAAAGATTGCACTCTTGTCAAGCATAATAATAATTTTTTTTCCTCCATGTTTTAAATATACTTTTATGATGATTAGATTTTTTTTCATGAAAAATTATATTTGCATTTTCAAAAGGAGAAATAAATTTATATAAGTTAACATTAATTTTACACAATTAATTTAAAATAACTATAATTTAACGAATGTCGTAGGATGTTAATACATATCGACTCCCGAACTCAATTTTAGTTTCAAATACCATTTTTTTAAGTGTTTTTCAATATTTTCTCTATTTTAAAATAAACTTTGGTGGCGACTCCATTTAATTTGAATTCGAGAAACACTCGAAATTTTAAACCGCAATAATAAGAAAAAGTTTTATATTTTATCATATTTTTTAAACTTTTAGGCGAACAACATCTTTTGTCTAGCATTTAGTGCATTCTTCGCCTCTTTTGAATCTTAATTTGGTTTCGTTGTCTTCATGAAAATTGTATCTAAGGATCTTATATTTCATTTACACTTTTTTTTACTCCAATTGGACATCTACAACTCTAAATATGGTTGAAATACTCCACATAGGTCATATTGATTTCTCACCAAAATTCAACATTGCACGAATTCAAAGTAACAACACCAAACTACGAAAAATCTCTACTTAATCAAGGAAATAAGAACGTAAACGTTTCATTAAATCAAAGAACTACAATCAACAAAAATATATCAAATAACTCCTTAAATTAACTAATGAATAAATGATAAGTAAGACTAAAAACAATGAAAATATGCATATGATGAAAAGTCATAGGTTTAAACTTTCCTCTAATCGGACTGTCTCTGGTCCAAGTCATCCTTTGATTGGGTTGCCTATGATTCGATCCTTCCTCTGATTAGACCACCTCTAATTTAGTGATTTCCTCTAATTAAACAGTCACTCAAATTAAGACTTCCTCTAATGAAAGACTATAAGCTAATCTTATCCTCTATTTTTGCATATTGTTATATTAAGGATTAAGTTAATTACTTGCATTGGAGCTGGTAATCAGATATGCATTCCATACATGAAGTCACATATGCATTGTATACATAATGTCATGACATGTATGGTCCATAGAGGTTATGGTGGGACATTGAGGATTATTTCAGGCATGAAACAATTAGGTAAAGGAAGAATAATTGAGACGTCAGTTGGGGTTATAGCTAGATCAACTTTATCAAGAAGTCTTCCATTATCTCGATGAACCCATATCAAGATAACTATGAGACTTTTCCATACTTTAAGAAAAAGAAAGAAGACATGCATATTTTCCATACTTGAAGGAAAAAGAGGATTATTATATTTTTCCATACTTTAAGAAAAAATAAAAGTAAAACTTAAAGACTATTTAAGAATGAAATTCATGTTCATGTCATGTTTTATGTTACATCTAAAGAAAAGAATTTTGAAATTCCCCTCCCTTTTACATAACTAACTATCTGACATTATTATTTCACCTCATAACTTCTTATGTATTATAGCATATAGAGGGAGCTAAGGCTGGATCCAAAATTAGATGATGAAATTCTATTTTTGTATTTTGTCTAAAAACTAATATATTTTGTAATCTTGATATATCAAAGGATAATTGTAAACTATATATTTTGTAGTTACAAATTATTTTAATGATTGTACTTATGATATTTTAAGTAATTGCCTCTGTTGAATTAGAATGTATATAAAAAATATCATCCACATCATAATTTCAATTCCACATTCTATCTCTATCACTATATCAAATTTGAACAAGATCTGAACACTAGAAAGTGACATGCAATCATCAAATCAAGTAGAAACAAGT